>VZTG01003862.1:2006350-2164582 GCA_013397845.1 Melanocharis versteri
CAGCCCTCGCTGGCCCCGCAGCCCTCGCTGGCCCCGCAGCCTTCGCTGGCCCCGCAGCCCTCGCCGGCCCCGCAGCCCCGGGCGGCCCCCGCGCAGGCGGCAGCGGGACCGAAACGGGGGGAGGGCAAGGCAGGAGGGCGAGGGGGGGAGGGGAGGGGGGGATGCAGGCAGGCTGGAGGGCGGGGGTGCGGGGTTCACCTGCAGCTCCTGCGGACAATGGGGAGGAGTGGGAAGGTGGCAATGAAACGTGGAAGGTTTAATGGAGAAATCATATTTTTGGGGGAATTCTCCACGTAGAGCCTTTAGGAACATTAGCATTATGTGCCTTACAAAGCGGGAGGTTTAACAAAAAGTGCTACACAGCGAGAACCAGCTGCCTTTAGAGGTCACTAGAACATCACTGCAGTATTTACAAATTTTCCGTGAAGGATTAGAAGTTAGTCTAAAGCCCTATATACACTATATACAGTTCCAGTGGATGCTGTATACTATTATCTAAATTTCTTCACATAGACTATCATGTATCTGCCCCAGCAAAGCTGATTAGTGAAGCAGCTTGACTCTGACATATCCTTTATGCCAGCCACAAGCTGCCTTGCACAGCCACCTTATTCACTGTGGAGACAGGCCTGAAGCAAGATTGTAACACAACAAATGCAAATGAGATGAGCCTTACACCACTTAAACTGAGATGGCTATAATATGTAACAGCTTAATGTGCCCACAGAAGTGATTGATGCCCCCTCCATATCTCTAAAGAGCCTCAGTTTTGATGCACCCTGTTTTTAACTAATATTTCTTATTACTCCTCTCCCTGGCAATGTCTTTCTCTTTTTCCTCAGTGTAGGGAAAGGAGGAAGGAAGCAAAATGCCAAACAACTTATCAAAGCTGGTTGTCTCTCTCAAGATCCTGACTTACGAAAACAAAAATTTGAAGGATCCCTTAATCAGCTCTTAGCAGTTTGTTTAGATTATTCCAGCAGAAGTTTGGTCCCTTGTAAATCAGTTACTCCTGATATTAAGCAGGAAAGAAGCAAGGAAAATATTAACTGCAAAGAAGCAATGTTTGTAACCTGACAAACTGTTTGTCATGAGGCAGCACAGTCTGAGGGTCTGAATGAGCTATTGCCACTAATCCGAACAGACCACAGCCCCACAGTCACTCTGCCTGATTAGCAGATAGCCATGAATTTTAGAAAAATTTCAGACAAGTCTAACATCCTCTACTAACCTAGCTGGCTATACATTTCTAATCAGAATTCGTTCCCTATCCTTAAAATAAACAGAAAACAGATTTCTCCATTTCCCCTAAAATCAATCTTTCACTCTGTCAGTTGCTTTCTCCCAATTAGTATTCCAAATTCATTTATTTTTGTCATAAATTAATTTTTTTTGTGTACCTTGGCACGAGTTTTTCATTCAATACTTGTGAGTAATGTGACAGACTTAACGTTGTGTTGCTTAGCAGTAATAATAATAAAAAAAAGTAACTTTGTTAATGAATTGAGATGAATCAAAAATGCCTTATTAATTATTGCTTGCCTAGTAGGCTAAGCTTTGGCTCTTCACCTCACTGGCCCAGAGAACATTTCTTGCCTTTGGCCATGTCGGAGGGGCTCATTAAAACATCTCTTGGGAGCAGATAGAAATTGTTAGTGAAAAGCAATGGTCAGTGCCTCAGCCAGAACCCAGAAGGGAAGGGAATCCCTCATCACTGAGAGCTAACAAGGCTGTATGTATTACACCTGTAATCAAACTGCTCCGAAAATGCCAGGAGACCACTGAGCTCTCTTTGTGATTGGTGAAGTTATCTGAAAATGCTGAATCCAATCCATAATTGATGTGCACACATACAATTACAAGCCTCCAGATATCAGTTAAAATGTTGCAGTTGCAAGCCTTAAGGAGTGGTAAACCTTAACATGCATGGCATAAAATAAGGTGTTTGACATAATAGAAGTGAACCTGTTTTGCTTTCATGCACTGCCAGTTAAATTTTAATTGAATTTGCTACATTTGTTAACAGATGTAATTATAGAAAACCTTACTGAAAAACAATGATATATGGATGGGCTTGGGTATCTTGTAGATATTTTGTGAATTAGGGCTGGGGTATCTTTTCACACTCACATTTTGTGAATTAATTTGTGTGTTTAAATAAAGATCTACATCACCGCTTTGCCTAAGGTAAGTAAAATTTGCTATGACATGCAATGTGACCTTGGGATATTGAAGTTTGAGAATTTTACGTGTCCTAAGGTGAAAAACTGGTGCCTCTTGAAAACTTGCATTTTTATCTGGCCTCCCTATGATCCCCTAGAATAGTCAGAATTGCAAATTGTTTTCAAGGCTTTGCTTCCAAGTAAGTCACCCTCTAGTAGATGAGACCCTGAAATGTGAGATGAAAGATGGCTTAAAATGAGTTCAACAGATAAATTTACAAGTCAGTGGTGTAATATTCTCCAAAATATTATATATGCTTACTACAGCTCATCCAGGCAGCCTCAGAATTAGTGTTTTCCTTTAATTTTTAGATTTGTTTACTTCTTGGTTATTATATGAGGAAGAAACCGTCTTCTGATGTGATATATAAGCAGATAAGCTTCTAGAGAAGCTGCAGATTATAATCACTCTGGGGACAGGATGGCAGGACAGTGAGGAGGCTGTGTAATGGTAAAACGGGAAAAAGAAAGTGGAGAAGAAATGATGAGGAATCACCCAACTACCCACCATAAATATTTTTGGAGTGCACTCATGAGTTTAAGATGGGACAATTACCATGAGTTTAAGATGGGACAATTATCATTGCTGCTCAAGAGGGCTTCTCTATTTTTTTAAGTACTTTGATGTAAAAAAAAAAAGATAGATAGATAGATAGATAGATAGACAGATAGATAGACAAACCCCTGGATCGAACGCATTGAAAATGGGCTACAACAGGAAGAACGTGGTCTGCTGCACTCTATCTGGTGATACTGTTAATGCTGTATTTGGCTCTAGGGTGTTCTTCTAAGCAGTTACAAAAATAAACTAAAATATATTGGCCATTAGTGAACAGGAATCACAGAATGCCTCTTTCCAGTGCAACTGTCAGTGTTTGGAAAACTCTCTCTTAGCCATGATGGGGAGGCTTTCCACTGCCCAGCCTTAACTGCTTCAAGACCTGCTGCCCTAAGTTGGGTGGACAGGCTGCCTCTATAGACACTGGAAAGAGACAACCACGCAAATCGTCCCACCTGTTTTAGAGGGGCAGATTTGTGCTTCAGATGCAGAGGGAGTCCAGTTGTCCAGTTGAGACTGGAGAAACCAAAGGCTTAGGAGAGGTGAATCCTGCCTAAAGTGTCTTGTCATTTTTCTTGTTTTGGGGGCTTTTGGTCATTTTTTTTTTATTTGTTTAGATTTCATTTGTAATCTTACTAAAGCCCTCATCATTGAAATGTTTTTCTGTCTGGATTTTTGTTTCAGCAAGGCTTCATTTCACATTGTCTTTCAGTTGTTACTTTTTAAGTACTGTAGTGAAATGGGAGGTGAGAGAAGAAAAATTGCTGATCAAATACCATCTCAAGGGGTTGGACTGAGAGGTGTAGACAGAGTTAAAATACCTACTGACATTTATTTGAAGGCACATTTAGTTTTCTATTTTATTTTTACATGTGAGATTAAAAAGGGAAAAATATACAAAACTACAGACCCTGGGAATTTTTGAAATAGAAAAGAAATCTTTTTCCTTATTATTCCTAAACTGTAAGGAAGGTAGAGATCTGAACGATTTTCAAACTGATGTCACTCTGAAATTTCATCCGACCACCCGAATTAACAGCATAAAGACCTTCTTGTTGAGAGGATTGCGTGTTTGACTAGAAACACCATTTGAGTGGTAGAGGTCCTTTCTACCGGCTTCTGTAGAAACAGAAAACAAAAAAGACAGTCACCATCCTCTAAGAGTAAATGGTTTAAAGAACTTCACCAAGTTTGTGACAAGACGTCTGTGGCCTAATTTGCAGCCCTGCCCTACTACTAAGAGAATATAGATACCGGCCCAAATTCATCCTCCAGAAGTCACTGGCTATGTTCAGATCACATGAGATGTGAATTTGACCCGTGGACTGTGGTAATGTAAATGGCAAATGCTGAAGAAATGCAGAAAAGCAGATTTTCCCCACCTTTGCCCCATATGCATTTCAGGGCTGACAGTGGCTCATCAGTATAATTCAGAACACCACTGGCTTGTAGCATTCTCCAAGGTGGTTTCGTGCCACTGAGAGAGAGAGTTTCCAGCACATATGGGCTCTGGCCTTGGGCCCTGCAGTGGGGTGGAGTAGAAAGAGATCCTTGGCTCTGCTGCGCTTGAGGATCCCCTGGCTCCAAGGTAATCCCCCAGCCTCCATTAGGGCAGTTTTCCAGGATCTTTGCCCTGCTGGACTCAGAGCTGTGTTCTGCTTGTAAAGTCCACCCTTGCCATTACATGTTAGAAAGACGAAGGGATGTTAATTTGTCACACAGTTTGTATTTCCAGCTCATGAAAATATTTCTGCCATGCCTGCTTTTGGCCTTGGCATTTGCAAGGTACTTCTGTCTACTCTCTGTTGGTCAAATTTTGCCCGAAGATGACCTTAATTTTTGAAATATTGCCAAATATATATGTAATGCATGGAATAGTTTAGAAAAACCTGCATCTACTAAGTCTTTTAATCAAATGAGGGATCAGCAATATCAGTAATCAGTGACTACTAGTAATGTCAGTGCACAGATAATGAAGAAAGTAGCAATCAGCGGTGCGGTAAGAAGAAAACTGACAGATGTCAATTATTGCTCTGAACTCAGGGACTGTGGATACCTGTACATGTGATGCATATGCATGTGCATGTAACAGGGTACGTGCAGCTCTTGTATGTCCAGGTGTAACAACCCTTGTATACATAATGACGTGCATACATGGTACAGTTTCCAATCAAAATAAATACAGCCCCAAAGTGACCATTTAAACTGCAAGCAAATGATGCTTCCAGCCTGTGGTCCCTGCTCTGAATACGAGCAGGTGAGGAATGGTGCTAAATGCTTTTGATGTTGCCAGCTCCCATTTGCCACCCAACTTTTTTCTCCTCCAAAACCTCTTAACAAACTTCAAAGGCCTCCTTGCTTCTTGCCTTAATCCAGTGCACTGAGACCTCTAGTTCAAAGAACTTTCCTTAAACCCTCTCCTTAAACTGCAACCAAAACTTTTTCTTTCCTTTCCACAAAGTAGCAATTACAGCTCTGTTGCGTGGCAATTGGGCTTGGGCCGATCAGCTCCTGCTATTAATTAATCTCACAAAGGGGGCTCATTTCCTGGCATTCAAATTGACAAGAGAGCAGAGAACAGAAAGCCCTTTCAAAGCGGTTCCAGTTAACTGAGGGAAGAGGTATCAGAAGAAAGAGCCCCACAGTATTTGAGGTAGAGGGCACATTTGATACTACCTATGCTTGCAACTGATTGAGTGATTTTGTTAAGGAGAGCTCTTTACTAATCTTTTACCTGCAAAAAGCTCAAGAGCAAGTAAATGCAGCACAATTATTGCTAAACTGTGGCAAAGAGGCTTCACAGGCCAGGCTTTCGGTTTCACTCTCCCAGTGCATCTTCTGCAGCATTACACTTACTTAAAACAGAAAGTGTTCACTTTACTAACACAGAAAGGCTCTTGGAAGAAGGGGGAGGGGGGCGGAGGAGGTGGGGGGAGATGAAGAGGCAAGAAAGAAGAATAGCAGACAAGAGATTAAAGCTTTTTATTCAGTATCTCTTTCGTATTCAAATTGTGCTAAGGGCTCTGTGAAAGTTAGAAGCAAGCTTGTTCAGGAGGGCTTCTAAAGTGTGTACATGGATTTCATGGGAATAGAAAAGAAGCCACGGACTGGGTAATGAAAGAAAGATAAGGTGTCCTATATAAAACAACTCAAGAGTGGTTCAATTACTTCAGCAAACCATCAAGCAAGCTTTGAAGATTTGAGGAAACACTGTTAAAATGTAACAAAAAACTCATGTTGCAGGTTTTGTACCATTACATGTTTGTATACTGTGTGAATTACTTAAACTATATTCCCTCTGTGAGCGTTGTTTACCTCTTTGGGGTTTTTATTATTATTTTTCTGGAAGAGCTATGTTTGTCTGGAAGAGTTATAGAAAATGAAACATTCATGTTTGATCTTTATATCTCTGTGAAAGGGAGTGTGCCGTAAAAAAATGGCATCATTGTTTACAAAAATAAGCCTGAGAATTAAGGGTCTGTGGCTGACAGTTTCACATATTTCTCTTTGCAGCTAAAATAGCCCTCCTGACATAGGCTAAATTGTATAAGAAATAACCAACTCCTTTCACCCTGGGAAAGCTGTGAACTGAGGAATACACCCGCTATAAAAATTAAAGTCTGCAGTTTAGAAAATACCTATTTTTAATTGCAGCTCTCTCTTTCTCTCTCTGTCTCCTTCCCCTCCCCAATTCTCTGTGTCTGAGACTTGACAAGTAACATCAAACATGGCCCAAGAACAAAGCTAACCAACCATGGCCTGCAGCATCCTTCAACCAGAAGTCATCTTTAGTCAAGCTTTGCTATCTAATTTGTAGTGTTTCTGTTGGTACACTTCAAGCAGAAGTCCTAAAACTCTTGTGGTATAAAGCTTTTCTGGTTTCTGTCTGATAAGATACAATGACAGTGTTGGAATGCTTTAACTCTTTGAGCAATCATCAGCCACCACTGCCCTGGTGATCTGGCTTCAGAAATCTAGAGCTGAGACCACTACTTTATTCCTCCTGAGTTTGTGTCATGTTTTTTGTTGTGTTTTGAATAGTATATCTGTAAGACTCCAAATTTAAAGTGCAGCTCAATACCCATCTGTGCCAAGTGTCCTGAAACCCTGCTGAATTTCCTTCTTAGGTTAATGGGGTTCTTTTCTTTATTTGGGTCAAATACATGACAATGCAATATCACATCAAGAGAAAGACAATGGTGTTTCTTGAGTCAAAGCAAAAAAAAGCAGTTTACAGGTCCTTTTCTCACAAGAGAAAAAAGGAATGTTACCAGCAAAACTAATCAACTTGTGGAGACAATGAAAATAAGGAAAAAATGAAACCTAGAAAACAAAGAAAATCTGCATTTTCTAGCCCGTGATCAAGGAAAGTCTTATAAACTAATTCAAAACCAATATTTTTTTTTTTTTCAGTGGACTGTCAAAGACCTCATGGTTCTCTAAAAACTCAGGGAATAAACTGGAGACCTCAGATGGTCATTAAAATACAGCACTGGTCACATTACCCAGTATTCGACAGTTCTGTTGCCTTCACAGACGCTCAGAGAAAGGGTATATAAACTGTGTTTTGCCCTTTAGTGGTTAAAACCCTTAATGCCACATGGTCAAACCACCTGCAGTAAGCAATTCTGTTCATCCACCGAGTCTCTGAATGTTTGCTGGCACTGGGATGCAGTGGTGCTGGTGCCCCACTGGTTGGATCCTGAGCTTTTCCTCAAAAGACTGGCTGCTGAAAGGGACTCTGAAGAGAACTAAGAGAACTGACATGTTTGTGATCCAGTAAAAAAATGTGGAAAACACTTTGATACCCAAAGGCAAGCACTAGCCTTACTTGGAACATCATTTAAAAGCAGCTTTATTTAAAATAAAAGTTAACACAGAAGTCAAAATCCTATCCAAGCATTTTCCAAAATTTTTGAATGAACCATATGATTTTCAGAAAAAAAAAATATATTTTTTAAAGCACCAAAAGTCCTAAAAATGTATATGAAAGAAGCACCTCAGTTTAGACATGCCAGAAAAAAAGTAATATTTTGAATGAACTATAGATCGTAAGTTAGAAGTCATGAATTTGACACCATCTACTTTTCTCCATCCCTAAAGGAAGTGCTGTCAGCCACAGAGAAAGGACAATTTCTACGTTCTAATTAACTTTCTTTTTCCTTAAGTTTTATGATGGTTGTTACAATATGCTGGTAAATACAAATGCAGTTAGGAGTATTCTGCTACTTTCTTTGTTCAGTTGCCCCTATTCCCAATGAAATTTTATTTCTTTCCTTTTCTTATATATTTATATGTTTGTCTCTATTCTTCAGTCACTTAGGTCCTAGTGGAATTACATCAGCTCATCTTTAATAGAGTATCCGTTCTATCATTCAAATAGGGACAATATCCATCAAACCTAACAACTTCATAGATTTCATATACATGCATTTTATATACATTGACAAACATGAATCTTTTCATGGTGTGTTGGGAGTTCTGCTCCATATATTACCTTTTTCAGTGGACCAACATCTTGAGTGCACTTTCAGCATTGCAGCAAATAAGAAAACTACAGCAAACTTTAGGCAAACTAAGACTTCACTTACAGTTGCATGCCACTTGTTTTTAATATCTTAGTAATATCTGTCAGTACCTCTATCACCCCCACTGAAGAAGTGAGAGATAATCTTTAGTTGCACTTACAAGAGAATTGTGTTCCCCTGGCTTCTATTGTCCTCGTGTAATCTTTACGTCCTACTCAGTCTCTCTCTGTTCTTTTCCTTTACCTGACTAATTTAGATTGCACGCTTGTTGAAGCATCACTCCTGTCATTTTATGGGTTCTGCTTAGCTAGATAAGCAGATAAGATAAGCAGATAAGACAGATAGCATAGATAAACTCCAAACAACTTGGATCCCTATGTATATACATACAGGTGGCATGTAACTCCAGAATACACCTGTCTGATTCCAAAGGATTGAAGTATGGAAGTGTTTAGAAATCAAGGTCTTTCAAATCCATCACCAGAAATGTGGCTTTTTTGAGTTCCAGTAAAGTTAATAACAAGTTTTCCATTGGCATTTATGTAAGTTAAATTAGGTATCAAACATAATGGATTTTTTAAAATAAAATACAAAAGCCTATAGGGAAAGGACTCCTTGAGTTCTCTTGTTTTAGACACGCCAGAAAACAAAGCAGCTCTCAGATTTCTGAAGTTCTTTTTGATTTCTGGAAAAAAAATTCTCAGGAAATAAATAAAAAGCTTCTGATTAACTGATCAACAAAGCAAAGGTCCTTCTCTCCTCCTAAAATGAGCAGTTCTTTATCAGCTTAATAAAATTGTCTGGGGCAATTTTACTGGTTCTGAACTTGATATAAAGACAAATACCATTCTTGAGAGACTATAAAGCATACCTTTAGATCAATAGAGCATAGGAAATCCTCCAGAGATACAGTCTTGTTTATGGTCAGAGAAGCCTTTTTGGGGGTGGAAAGGGAGAGTTTCACAGTATTCAGGCTCATTAGAGTAAGTATCAGCCTAGAGGACCCCTAATTTCTTTGAGACTGCAAAAGAGATTCAATTGAAACCTAAGCCCTTTTTCAATTGTGGTACTGGAATAATAGATTCTATGGCAAGTATCTTGGAGACGGTGGAAACGGCTGCTCCTTTTTTTATGCATAGTTCACTGATTAACATCTGCCTGATTGAACCCTTATAAACGTGGAATGGACGGAAATTTTATTGAGTAGGCTTGCTGAAAGGTCTCTGAAATACATGTATACGATGCCTGTGGGCATGTAGATGGGCAAATGAGTGGGACTTCATCAGGCATCCTGCTGTCTGAGGACTATACACAGAATTTACAGTAAAAGCTAGTCAGAGTTAGGGTATCAGGTGGTAGGTGTCCCTCGGTTCATTTGCTATCCTTTGGACTTGGACAGCAAAACTGACTTCAGAGATTACAGGAGCAATAAACCTGTGGCAGTTATCACTGAAGATTTTCTGAGCTTTTATAGAGGGCAAATAAAATTTTAAACTTCCAAAGTCTGTGTAAATCTTTTCTGAGACAAGAAGGAGGGAAGAAATGGATATATGAGTGAAAGTTTTTAGAACAATACATCAAAAAAATGTTCTAGCCATTCAGGTATGGTTAAAGTTGAGTTACTCTATTTAATGGTATAACTACTTGCCATATTCTACTTTGCAGCACCTTGAAAGCAAGCTCACTCATAGCACAGGATGGGATTCCAAAGACTTTATTCAAAGTGACTGGTGTCTTACTGAATTCCAGAGGATCGCCATAAATGAAGGGAACAACAACTTTTAGAGTCTAAAAAGAGTTAGACTCTGCTCCCCTCTCCTGCTGAGGCCCTCATGGCTCCTCATGTGAACCACTCAGGAAAGCTAAAAGCAGGAAGTACCAGGACTTCACTCAGCAGGATACAGAGTGCTCACTGGGAAGCTCAGCAGGGTAAGTGGGTGTGTTTTAATACTTGCCTGATCCAAATTCTTCAGTCTGACTAAGTAAAAGTCTTCAGGTTTGGATCAAATTAACCACACCACGATGTATTAATGAAGATAAAATACACCCATGGAGGTCATCTGGCTCAGGAGAGATAGCTGAAATATGGGAGAGAGAACAGAGGTGATGCATACAGAAAACCAGACAATATAGCTAGCTGAATGGGAGGGAAAAAGTGAAGTAACTAAGAGCATCTGAGAAATGAGGTTCTGACCCAGCTTGTTTTCTTGTTGTCACACATTGTATAAATGCTGCATCATCATCACAACTGGATTAGAAATTTGGATGGTGATCACTAAATATTGAGGATGTTATCAGTGCGTGGTAATTAGAGAAGCATCTATGCAGGATATAAATGTGAAGGCACACAAAAGTTCAATAGCCCTTAAAATTTCTCCATTTTTCATGGTGATTAAGAGGTCTATGTTATTGGTGTATAGCAGAGTATACAGCACAAGCAGTGATGCATATATACATACTTCTGTTTATTCATGTAGTAAGATTCAACACTTTGTTCAACAGCACACAATGACTTCTATCTCTTTACTACTATTTGAATAGCTTGTATATCTCATTTATTAAAATTATGACAGCACATGAATAGATGTTGAGCATGTGGGAAGGTGCTAGTAACTTTCTTTCAAGGTATAGCCAATATATCCCTCTGAGAAATATTTGTACTCTGACTGTAGAATTAGAGCTAAAGTACTTATTGGATAATATATCTAACTGATCTTAAAAAAGGGAAGTTCATGACTTAAATCTGAAGCAATACTTACATCTGATATCTGGGGGGGATTCTTCACAGACCTGGACTATAAATACTGATTTTCTAGAGGGGAAAAAAAAAGATTAAACACCTAGAGAAGAGGTATCCATGTTACAATTATTTACAAAGCCACAGAGAAAAATGCACTGAAAACCACATAGTTTTGAAGTTCCCTAGGCAAAAATGTTTTATTGTACATGGTGTAGGCAACTGATGCTGACAACTAAGACTGCTGAGAGTAGAAGTGTTCAATGTTTATAAAGGTACATTTATTGACCTACTTCTAGAAGGGTAGTAAATACATCAAAACAGAAACCTAAAAGGCCCTTAGAATAAGGAAAGCAAATGCTCTGACCCAGAGATTAAAGAGTTTACACTGCCTAATTGTTATTGTGATGTTTTGTTTTGTTCACTGTGCCTATATATTGCTAGGATTTTGTCTGGCTGTAATGTATCAACCTCAGATGGTGGTGTTGGGTGTTTGCCTTGCACATCTTGGCTTTACTCATCCCCCTGACCTGAAGCCAAGCAATAAGCTGAGTAGAAGTGATGACACCACTTATCTACCTAACTCCATTAAGGAAGAAGCAAAAGGAATATGGGAAAAGCTGGTGAGGTCTGTGACGCTTAATTCAATGGCAGTGCTGTTTAAACATGTACCATATTAAGAGTTCACTCTTGAAAAGCAAGTTGCCTGCACAGCTGTTTAGCTCTAGGTTACTCTGGTCTGGAGAATCTTTGTAAGTTCAATGATACTTATTGTTTATGTTGACACATATGACACATAAAATGTGATGACACACAGTGACACATACAAGTGGTAGAGTAAGTTCACTTGGTGTAGACCAGTAAGGATGGCAAAGTTGCAGCACACAACAAATACTCAGGTTGCAGATGCCTGTACTTATCTTAGTTGGGAAAATTTTTTTCTGGAAAAATGTGTATAAGCTTCATGATTTGATTTTCCAGTCTCACAGGTATTGTTTGTACACAATATTCAAGAGATTGAAGAGGAAAACCCAGTTTGCAGCCAACTGAGTGTGCTTCTAGTACTGCTGAGGAGCCTTCAGCAATTTTTGTATTTAAAGAATTATAAGTTATCACTAAAGATAATGCACAAAAAAACCCCAAGAACAAAAACAGTCTAGAAGAAAGCAAGCCTTCCAATGGTGTGCTCTAGAAGACTGCGCAACAGACACCAGCATAAAATAATGAAAGGAGTACACATTATTAAAACTAACTAAATATAATACTTGAAATAATAAAAAAGATATTTCTAGTTCAGCAATCTATATGTGGTCTCTGAGGTCTCGTGCTAGATACGCACTAGTCACAAATAATAAGTGTGCAGTATAGTAAATGGACACTGAGATGAAAATATCTTAGAGAGAAATGGTTTCAGCTGTATTTTTCTTTCTCTCTGTATTATGCAGTAGAAAATTCTGATAGACTGTCAATAATCTGAAGATCTTTGAAATAAGTGGTGGTTAATAAATTAAAAATGAACAACTAATCTATTAAAAGGTAAATACATCTATCATTTGGTATGCCGTTCTATTTAAATTCAAGTTTTCCGAAGAGTTCTACATCGTTCAACTGTTTATTATGCTTAGAATGGTGAAAAGAAGTACAGTAGTCTGCAATATACACATTTCTAAGGTGTATAAGAAAGACATCCTCCTCAGAAAGGGGTTACAGCATAACATAAATCAACTTCAAACTCATAAAAGCACTAACTTACATGAATTTTATTTCCATAGGCACATTTATTAGTATAAAAATTTTACAGTACCATAATACCCTTACTGGCTCATCTTAAAGTATTAAAGTGATAGGAACACTATTAATAAATACAGATCTTACGGCAAGTATTTTCTAAAAAAGTGTGACTTTGAACCCAAGATGTTGTACATTAAGAATTTTTATCTGCAGTTCAGTACTCATTCCCAAGTCACAGACAAAACTGCAGCAAACAGGTATTGCTTATATCCGTAACTTCAGTGTTGCTCATGATGACTAAATATTTTTATCATTTTTCTTTCCGAAAGACATCCATCAGCAAAACAGAAAATCTGTTTGACGTTGGTTCTATCCTTGCAAATGGTTATTCTGAAACATACCTTTTCATGTTCTGAAAAAATATTTTTGGTCATGTATTCTTTTCAGCACATTATTTTAAGTGCATATTCAAATTAAACGTTTTTATCAGTATTTCAGGCGTTGGGTCTTCAATATTGCTAATCATCAAGTCTATTACCACAGAAATATCGGGTATTATCAGAACTTTAACAAGAATAGCCAAGTTTTCAGGGTTTCTCAACTACAGAATTAATAGTCTGGAATTTGACAGCTTTCTTTTACTTTCCCTCTTTACATTTTTCCGTCTTTTTTGTTTTGCTGTTAGCAATTCTAGCTCGTTGAATTACATTCAAGTCTATCAAACCTCCATCAAATCCTCTGTAAAACACTCCAAATGTTCTTCACCTTTATGTAACATGCACTTTTCCAGCTGTTCATTATTGGTCTTCATGACTTCATTTTGACAATAACACGTAAAGTAAAGGGCACTTCAGGGGGGATGTTTGATATTAAACTATAGCCTATAGTCACTATAGACTATATATAAACTATAGACTATAGTCATCAAATTAATATGTTTTGGGATATTTTGATACCATTTGTTTATCTAATACATCACCGTGGGTGGGATTCATCTCACCTAACTTCTAGTCATGCCATGGTCTTCTGGAGACTAATAAGCACATTTAGATCATCAATCACTTGACAAAATTCTACTTTGGGAGGAGATGAACCATGCCCAAAAAATTCCTATCCTACCCACTCACTGATTAAAAAGGCTAAGGTGATTAACTCAGATACGGATGTCGGATTTGAAAACATCTACATTTCATCTCCGTGGCTTGTGGAGATACAAGGAATTCTAAAGCTCCTGTGTAGATATTTTGGGATTAGCATGTCTGGAGTGTGAAGTGGTGCTGACATAAGGAAGAAAAACAGCAGAACAATCTGAACAGTGGCATGGCTCAAAATTTTTGGGGGCATTTATTTGGCTAAAGTAATTTCAAGTGTTTTCTGAAATGCTGACATTTGTTCTTATGGAAGTGAGGACCGTCTGTTACACTTGCATGTGGCAGTGCAAATGCACTGCTGCTTGACTGGGGTTTGCCATTTTGAGTGCAAGATGAAAGTAAGCAAGCAGGGATACAGGAGTCTGGCTCTTCCTGGCAAGGCCAAGCTCCTCAAGGTAGCAGGCCACCCTCTGTGGAAATTGGCACAGATGTCCAAGGAGTCCTTTCTTCACTGGTCTCTTGAACAGCCAGACTTAAGTCATGGAATATCAGCCTTCAGGTTCTTGCAAACCTGTCTGCTCTGCAAAAATCTTTCTAGAGTATCTGCTGTAATGATAGCATTCTGCACCTCTGGCCACATCTTAACATTGCTAAAGTCCTCTTGCCACCATTTCCCTCCTTGCTGCAGAAGAGACCTCTCTATTGGAATGGAAATTATGGTGAGGTAACTTCTGAGTGAAAATAAAATGCAAATATATGATACTGTGAGCATTATCTAGTGAGTATACAAATAAGAATCACCATCTGTGATAGTTTTTTCAAATGTGATTTTTAGGATCTGTTTTATTTTTTGTTTTGAGTCAAGCACAAAAACTGAAAGTTGTAGGGAAATCTGGCCTGAAGTATTTGCCATCAGTATATACATTTCTTCTTTATAAACAACATTCACTTATTTCATTTGAGCACTTTCCTCTTCCCATTCCCTTTGTCAAAGAAAATCAGTTGATTGGAGGGAAAGGATGCTTACCATGAGAACAAATTGGCATGGTATTTTGCAGATCAATATTTATTTTTCTTATTCAATGCATATTTTATTGTTAATTGGATGTTGGGCTGTTCCTGTTTGGAAATATGCAAATATTTCTGAACTTTTTACAGGGAAATAATAATAAAGCCTAATTTTAAAAAATGCATTTCAATATATGTAGAAAAACAAATCTAGTTTAGACTTTGGACAGATGGTCCGATTTGGTGCAGCTGAAAAATAGCACAATTAAAACCTAAATATTGTATGTTTCCACACTGCATGAGTCAGAGGTCAAAAGTAGGCATTTATTTTTAATTTTGCCAGAAGATCTTGTCTAGTGCACCATATAGAGCAAAACTAAGGAAGATTAATGCATATTCCGGACTAAGTATGATTGGAACTTTCTGCTGGCATTTATACATAGGTTTAAATTCATTAAAATATAACTATCTAATATTTGTTTTATATGACTGAATTAATTGCATTTGTAAATGTTAACACTCAATGACAGGTCTACACAAATCACCTCATTAAAATACAAGTACACTATGTGCCTGAACTCTTAATTTTAACTCGTTTTCAGATAACATCAACATAACTGCTGATGTTAAAAACATTAACCTATTCAGAACTTTACTTATTATTTCCTGTATATCCTTTGTTACCAATAAAGGAATTATTAAAGAAACAAAGAAACTGAGACAACAAACTGGCTGGACTTTGATCGACAGCTATCAGCAGTAGAGGAATGTGAAGATAGAGTTTGGTAGATGATTTCTCTTGTCCTAACTGAGAAAAGAATGAATACAGCATGCAGAAATATAAAGGTTTTCAAGACCGCGAAAGTTATCAGGGAAAAATATGAACATCTTTCTGTTCACTCTTCTATGATCTTTAGACCAAAGAAAGATAATCTAAAGCACGATTTAGTTACTATGACATTTTGGTGGCAGCACTTTTTATGAGACACCCTCATTTCATACTTGCAGGTGATTCCTGGTTTTCCACTTTACTGCCTGTATTTCTCTTGCACAGCCTGGCATGTATAAAGTACTCCCAACTTGTTTGTTTGGTTGGTTTTCCCCTCCTTTTTTGCATCAAAGGCATCCAAAAAAATCCCCAAATCCCACCTCTCCTTAAATCTCACTGATGTTTCCAACTTTATCACTTCCTGATTATCCTAGAAGATTTTCAGATGAGAAACTGTGTTTTCTCTAAGTATGTTAATCTTTTGTCTAGAAAAAAATACAATTGATGCTAAAATACAATTGATTCTGTGTCTTCTGAGGCAGGTTTGGTAAAAATATCAATAAGCCCTCTTTCCCCATGTGAGTGATATTTTCCAGTTAGGCAGATGATCACATGCTTTGAATAAACACAGAAGAAAAGCTGGGTATTTAGGTTAGCAAAGGGAGAACAGTAAGACTCAGATTCAAAATTATTAGCCAAGCCCTCATTCTTAAAGAAAATTCCTAGGGAATTGTAATGCCCAAGAGGTACATGCAAACAGATTTCCAATTGCTAATTCCTGCTCCAAAGACAACTACTTTTTTTTTATTGCTTGAGACTCAAAATACCTAGCTTGAAACTTTGAAAATGCTGAGCTGCTTTGGGGCTTCAGACTTTACAGTATTGTTATTTCTAACCTTATACTTGGATTTTACAAGCCAGATACTTTGCATCGTGTCCTCTGATAATACTAGACAAATACATTTTAAATGATATGTGTGAAGTGTGATGTAGAGAAAGTAGTTATAGTTTGTTATTACTCTCTCACAGCTCTGCATAAAGCTAAATAGGTCAGTGTAGACAATGTGCTAATTTAGATTCTACCTACATATCTACCAAACTGCTTAAAATTTGCAGTATGCTTGCTTGTTTTATTTATAAAATTTTCCTGTCTAAGGAAATCTCTTTGATCAGCTGGAAAATGGAATAAAAGATTCAAAAAAGATGATTTGTGGACACAAAATTTTCAAAGAATCACTGTGTTATTAATTTACATAAAATTTCAGATTCATTTAGAATAAAATGACAAATCAATGCTGAAAGCATGTTTGGCTAAACTATTCAAAAACCTACTGAGATAGATGCAAAGATCAAAACTGGTGTGCTGCAATTAAAAAAATTCCAGACATATTCTTAATAGGGCAAAGATGCAAAGTTGACTTCGTATACCATTTATTTTAAACTATAATACCTGGCATTATTATTTATATAATTCTTACACACTCAAAAAAATCTTTGTTTAGATACACTTTTCTTTTGTTTCTGAAGCCAAAAATGTGAACTGGCATTTTGCAACGGTCCATGGAAAGCAGACAAACTCTTTGATGCATGTGATTCTGCAAAGCTTCAAACTGTATGTCATGTATGATTTTCATGAAAGATTATGGGTGATCAGTTTTGAAAATCTAGTGTTCCTCACAAATATTGAGAACTCTAGAACTATTCAATAGGTTCCCATTGTTTAGAATCACCTCTGAATATTTTAAAGTGTTATATAGAATCCTGAATGCTAAATCTGTTCAGAAATGTTTGGAGAGGCAAAATAAAATAAAAAATCAAACCAGACACATAATGAGCCCAAAGACAAAACTTGTCAAATGTATATCTGCAGGGAGAAAAAGACCCACATCCATTTCATATTGTATCGTTGGCAGCATATCCCTACTTCCTAACAATTTAATGACCTCAAAAGAAAAATAATTCATTTAGCTTTCCTGTACTGCCATGTGTTAGTTAATGTACAGTATTGCTTTCAGAACAGACTCTTTATATTAGCTTATTGGTTTTCCCAGATTACAGCCAAAGGGATATATATGAGAGAAATAACCTTTCATGAAGCATTGTGGCATTTTCAGTTACTATTAAGTTAAGAAGTTAAAAAGACATACAACAATTTAAAGATATTTTTCTATTTATGCAGAATTATTTTGATCCATTTTGAAGCTGAAATACTTTTTAGTTTATCTCAGTCAGTTAATTCATGCCTATTATGCTAATTTTCCCTTCTGAGTACTTATTTACATTTGGACCACTAGGGCACATAAACCAGATTTGTGATTGTTTTCCTTTAAGAGATAGTTTATTACAGCTTTACTGCACATGTTTTCATACTGAATTGACTGTAAGAAATCAAAGAAATCTGAAGAGTTTGGTTTGTTCGTAAGAAGTGAAAAGTTGTTGACTGATCTCCTAAAAAATAATCTGCATTTTTGGGGCATGTTTTGTAATCAACTCTGTGGAATAGAGCAATGGCTTCAAGTGGTGACATGTAAGACATGTCTCATTAGGTTCATGAGATTACCTAATATCCAGTATAACCCTTTTTTCTTTTTAAGGTGCTGTAGACATGTTAAAGAATTAATTAATTTCCCCAGAACCTTGTAAGACTACTCTGTTTTTCATTCCCCATTTTCCTGAAACAAAAGCTGCATCGTCAATGTTGAAAAGATTGATTTTCAATGCGACAGAGCTATCACAGAGATGTTCACCCATTCTCAGCCATGTCTAAAAAAAAATAAAGTGAAAACCTCACACCATTATCTAGTAAGAATATAAGAAGGTGATCACTGTGTGAGATGAGCATGTGGACAGCTGAGCCTAAGACAAGTTTTTTACTTGCTTGGTCTGTTCTTTAACTGTGTTACCTGTGTGCTGGTCATAATGTAGATGGTCTTCTGGGCATATTTTCTGACTGACTTACACGCCTAACAAATCTCATGACTGTCAATATGGATGTAATGTGTAAAATACAAGATCAGAGAAAGCATGTATTGTGTCTTCCCAAGAATGTTCTCCCAGCCTCCAAAAATTTGCAGCTTAAACAACTCCCAGGGTCACAAGTGGGTCTCTTCAATTGCTAATAACATCATATCTTTAAATTGTGTTTTGTCTTTCACCTGAAAGGATCCTACTGTACCATGCTAAATTAAAAATCCTGCCACTGGCCAAAGCTGGGCCTGTCAGCAGCACTGCTAGCACCTCTGTGGTAACATATGTACAAAAGGGTAAAACCTGCTGCACAGCAACTGTGAGAGAGGACTGAGGCAGTGTGAGAGAAACAACCCCACGGACACCAAGGTCGGTGAAGAAGGAAGGGGAGGACTCCTTCAAGTGCCAGAGCAGAGGTTCACTTGCAGCCTGTAGAGCAGACATCCTGCAGGCTGTGGAGGGCCCCATGCCAGGGCAGATGGATGTGACCTGAGGGAAGATGCAGGCTGTGGAGAGGAGCCCACGCAGGAGCAGTTTTTCTGACAGGACCTGTGACACCAAGAGCAACCCTCATTGCAGCAGTCTGTTCCTGAAGGACTGCACCCTGTGGGAAGGACTCACACTGTAGCAGTTCCTCAGGAACTGTGGCCAGCAGGAATGACCCATATTGGAGAAGTCAGTGAAGAACTGTCTCCCCTGGAAGGAATCCCATGTTGGAGCAGGAGAAGAGCATAAGGAAGAAAGAGCAGCAGACACAAAACATTATGAATTGATCACAACCCTTCTTCTCCTCCTTCTGCACCACTCAGAGGAATGAGGTGGTAGAAGATTCGGGAGTGAAGTTGAGCCTGGGAAGAAGGTAGTAATTGACAAGCAAACTCCCTGTCCTTATCTTGACCTATGTGCTCTGTGTAGCATTTCCTCCCCTTGTCCTGTTGAGGAGGGGAGTGATAGATTGGCTTGATGAGCACCTGGTTTCTGTTCAAGGTTAATCGATCACAAGCCTCTTCCCTTGCTTCGTTGTCTCCATGTTAAATAACAGATGTTTTCTTGATGTTGCTGTAGAAGCGGGGAAAAAGAAGAAACTCAACATAAATTGTTTGCAAAACTTTCTGAATACAATATCCAAGTTGCTTATGTGAGACTTAGACTTCATGGGGTTTTATTTAGCAATGTAATGGGGTGAGGAGGCAGTTTTATCTGCAAACTTTGAGTTTGAAGATCCTTGGCTCTGGAGCAGGATGACAGAAACTGCTATTTGCAGTTCAAGTAATCTTGTATGAGAAATGAAATGTCAGTGGACATTGTTTCTTTCATTCTTGCTTGAAAAAAATGGGAGGATGGAGATTATCTCCTAACTTGTGTCTATCTGGAATGATGTGCAGAGGTCTTATGTAACCGTTGACCTCCTGCCTCTAGAAAATCCCAGGTAAAACATTGAATTCATGTTTTAAATGTGTTAGAGATGAAAAGCACTGCATGAGACTTGTGGTGGGATGTAGGAGAAGACTAAACTTCGAGCAGATCGCTTGCTCCCTGGGAGAGAGCCCAGCTAATCAGGACACACAAGAGTAATAATCAATGTGTTTCTGCATCGCCCTAAATGTAAAGTATCATAGGGCTGGAGAATGAGAGAATAAGATAAAACTTCTTTTCTAGCCTAATAGTGACTATCCACAGCTGAGAGACTTTTCCTTGACGTTCTGGTCTTTGTCTCAGAAATGTTAGTGTATTCCATATACTAATACAGACAGTAATTGGATGAAAGTAGAAGCAGTCCAGTAACTGTAATCATCTCTCTTTGAGGTTAAGGACAACCAAAAGAGGCTCCTTTGCACTTGTGCTCCAGCTGAGGCCAGCAGTCTGTGCTTCAGGGTTTGCCACATTTGCCATGGCTACCCCAGCATGTTTCCTGTATCCAGCCCTGATTTGCAGACTGTCATATGTGAAAGCTCACTAAGTGAGTGAATCCAGCTAGGTCCTATAAGTATCCCTGGCATCACAGCAGGCTTTATGCAAGAGGTGCATGGATGAGATAAGCCCTACAAAAACTATTTAAAGATGCTTTACAGAACATTATCATACTGTAGAAGTGATCCAGCACTGACAGTAGAAATTATTACACATCACAGTTGTTCTACTCCTTTGTTGCCAGTTCTTTTGGGGACATACTAGAAAGATGTTCTCACCTAGAAGAGGTACAGACTGAAATCTTACTGCAACCATAAATATATTTTCTACATGGCTGCAATCTTTACTGAGGAAAGCAGCTTAAATCAGTATCTCTTCCTGTAAGTCATGATCAAGCCATACCCTTACTCTGTGAAGAGGCAATCTGTCAGAAAAAAATATGTGAGTAACATACATGAACTTTATTTTCCAAACATTCCTCATATTCTTTAAATGTTCAAACCTAAAATAAACACCATGGCACCGCTTTTCAGTTTGCTACTTCAAGGAACAGCCCTAATTGCAGTGACAAAATACCACATCAGAAAGCATAAGATTTGTTAAGGAAAAAACATAAATTCCCGTTTTATTGTCTCTTCTGATAGCAAATCTAATAGAAGTCCTGGAGAAATTCTTAAAGCACCTAAATTTTATGTGTGCTCCAATAGCTTTTCTCTTCCCCCAGGGAGGAAAAACTACCTCAGTAAGAGATAGTTGTGGGTCTTGAGACTTATTGTTAGTTCAAATATAAATCACCTTTTTTTATATGAGACAAGAAATCAAGTTCTAGTCATTTTTATACGTGAAGTTTTGAATTTGATAAGTGCACAAACCAGAGTCCAAGGGTGTTTTATAAACTCTTACTTTAATAAGTTGAATAAATTGCTTTATACTTTTAAACCAGTAGAGAATTTTGATGCATCAAATATGTACTCTATCCTTCTTTTTCACCTCATCATTGCTTTCCTTACTGAGTGTTATGGTTTCTGTTGTCTTCAGTACACCAGTATGTGCTGGTGTACTCAAATTAACAGTATTTTGATAAGTGTATATCTTTCAATAAGCAAGTTTAATCACCTCACGCATTTATTTTCACCTGCAGCTCCCAAAATACCTGTGACAGGTTTATCTGTACACAGTTTTGCTGGAAAGTTGAACATGAGTCAGCAGTGCCCTGGCAGCCAGGAGAGCGAACCCTGTCCTGGGGGGCATCAGGGACAGCATGGCCAGCCGGGCAAGGGAGGGGATTGTCCCGCTCTGCTCTGCACTGGGGCGGCCTCACCTCCAGTGCTGGGGGCAGTTCTGGGTGCCACAATATAAAAAAGGCATAAAGCTATTAGAGAGTTTCCAAAAGAGGGACACAAAGATGGTGAAGAGTCTAGACGGGAAGCCTTATGAGGAATGTTTGAGGTCACTTGGTCTGTTCAGCCTGGAGAAGACTGAGGGGAGACCTTACTGCAGTCTATAACTTCCTCATGAGGGGAAGAGGAGGGGCAGACACTGATCCCTTCTCTCTGCTGGCCAGTGGCAGGACTCAGTGGAATGGCATGAAGCTATGTCAGGGGAGATTTAGGTTANACAGAATGGCATGAAGCTGTGTCAGGGGAGATTTAGGCTAGATGTTAAGAAAATATTCTTCACCAGAAGGTGTTTAGGCACTGGAACAGGCTTCCCAGGGAAGTGGGCACAGCACCAAGCCTGACAGAGCTCAAGAAGTGTTTGGATAATGCTCTCGGGCATATGGTGTGACTCTTGGGGATGGTCCTGTGCAGGACTAAGGGCTGGACTCAATTATCCTTGTGGTTCCCTTCCCACTTGTGGTCCCCCCGCAGAATATTCTATGATTCTATGATTATACCTTTAGGAGAGCTTAAAGGTTAGGGAACACATCGTCACTTAGTAGTACAGATTATGCTAAAAGAAAGAGGAATCCTTGTCTTCTATTTGGTTTTGGTTGTTTGTTTGGTTTTTTTTATATTTCCACCTCATTTCGGGAACAGAGGGAAATATTCTGCACTGTCTCTTTCCTGGATCCTGAATCTGGATATATTTGATTTCAATCAAGGTACTAGATATTACCATGGCTATGGAATGATCCCATGGCCACTGCAGATAGTAGCAGAATCAGGCTGCTGTCACTGTGGAAGGAAGTCTGGATCTGACCAGCATAAGCAGTAGAAGCAGCAAACACAAATTTCCATGGCTCAGCAGTCCCTCTCTTCCCCTTCTATTCATATAACTCTTTTCCCTCTTCCATGCTCTTTCTCACAGCAGAGGCAATTTCACTCCAGCCCCAGACCACTTCTTTATCCTTGTGTTATCACAATTTACCAACATCACAAAAAGCTCAGAAGCAACTGTGGCAAACACAGCAATACCCTCTATTTATCCTGAAATGGACAACGAGTGGAGATGAAGAGGGCACCTTCTCAATGCTGTAGAAACAGGGCTGTACCTCCAAAGCAATGCACCCACTGAGCACAGCTCTGTACTCAGTTTGGGTCCTACAAGGTCTGATGACAGTAGGACTGTACTTGCATCTGTGAAGGTAATGAACCTTTCCTGTCAGACAGTACTATTTTGACTCAACTGTACAGGTCTGAGTAACAAGCCTTTGTGGCTTACAATTCTCCCCTGCCATTAATGAGGTGGGATAAACATTCAGAAAATGTGCAGCTCTACATCCCTCTTCCACCAATCTTCCTCTATTTCTCTTGAAGGATGAAAAACAAATAAAAATAAAATAAAATGAATTATTTTTGTCTCAGATGGCGAAATTTTCTGACATTCCCAAGTCAAGATAAAGTGGCTACCTGAATGTGGTTTACTTCCCCCATGCAGCCGGGGACCTCAGCCCTGACCTGGAAAGACCACCCTTCACAAAGGCAAAAGTATAATTATACTTCCATGCTACTTCAGTCACAGACTCTTTCGGAGGCTGTCACCTGTGTAGACATGTGTTTATTTTGACATTATATTTTTGTGATCTTCTCTGCTGTGTAGTTGGAAAGAAGGAAAGAACCTTAAAAAAAATAGAAGTTTCAGTTCAGTTTATTCAACTGCCACAACAAAGTGTCTTGAAAAGCTTATCATGGCTCTAAGGTTTCCTATGAATCCTGTGTTGTCAGTAACCTTGCTTCTACACTTTGAGATATGGAATAATATACATGAATTGTGAACTTAAGGAGTTGTAAACAAGTGATAAACAGTTTAAATGAAGGGAGTAAAGGTGGCACACACATTCTGCTCTTTTCAAATGTGGAAAATATTGCAGCCCAAACTAGATCTGCAAGTCAGTGGCTCTAAGTCACTCGGTAAATCTGCAGCCTAAATATACCTGCAGCTGGGCCACTTTTGCTGTGACCCTGTGAAATCTTATTATTTATAAATGTGAATGTTTAAAATGTACAGGTGCACATTGGGCTTTGGGTCTTTCTTCTGCAATTAAATACATAAATAAGTAAAGGATTTACAAAAGTTCTTTAGAAGCTACTACATTTCTATGTATTTTTCATTTTCAGGTCATTGCAAGACGAAAT
Source organism: Melanocharis versteri (assembly GCA_013397845.1). Lineage (NCBI taxonomy): Eukaryota > Metazoa > Chordata > Aves > Passeriformes > Melanocharitidae > Melanocharis > Melanocharis versteri. The sequence goes on from VZTG01003862.1 coordinate 2,030,452, forward strand.
GAACACCAATTATCTTTAGCAGCTCTGGAACAACAGGGTAGTCTGACATCAGCTGCAGTAATACATGACTGGAGATAGATGATAACAATCTCTCTCTAAATAATGAAACCAACTAATATCAAGACAAATTTTAAATTTTTTCTGACTTATTTTATTTAGAAAGTAGACTCTTACAGGAAAAATGTTTTGCAAACTTCTTTTCAATGCTTGCTACAAAATATTCCAGACAGTTCTTCATTTGAAGCCAGATACCCACCTAATCCCAAACTGAAAAATACTGAATAGATTCACTGGTAGGCTGAGCTGGCTTTTTACCACTTCAATAAAAAAAATCTCTTTCGTGTAAGAAAATATCTTCCAATAGGATTTTTATGAAGATCTTCTAGAACTGGAGAGCACAGTTCACTCTAAAAACTGAGGTATGATCTGTAAAAACTCTCTGCTCCAAACTGAGCAGAAGATGTGTGCGGGGTAGGAGCCCATGGTGGGTGGGAATTGCTTCCTAGATGAGGAAACAGCTGCCAAGCAGATGAGTATACCTTAGGAGATAGAACGTTTTAGAAGGTGACTGAATTTAGAGACTTTGCACATGAACAGATGAAACACAGGTGAGTTGATTGGCTGAAAGCCAATGTTATTACTTGGCCATACTACAGCTGTTATGGTATGTAAAACAATTTTGGCAGCTCCAAATTAGCTCCTAATGTAAAATGTTGCATTACAGGAACTACTCATAGTGTTGCTCTGTTGACACCATGCTACTTCTTGGCAGTCACTTCAGAGAGATGAAAGATGGAAGAGGGAAGGTAAATTCAGTATTTTGGCTTTATTTTTATTTATTTTTAATTAAAAGGCACTTTATCTTCCTGGTCAGTGCTGAGGAAGGCTGAAATGGACATCTGGGAAATTCTGGTGACCCGACATGTTTCGTTAGTTCACCTCTGCACTGACCATTGACTGAGGTTTTATAATGTCCTCATAGCCATCCTTTGATATACATTCTATGCCTGCCAAATAATTGACTATTCTTATTTTTTATTCCCATCTAATCTCTGCTGCAACTCTTGTTAACATGCAAAATGACTAATTTTCAGTGATACCTTAGTGTACAAAGATTGTAATGACACATATTTTAACTTATAACTTTATGCTGTAATTTCAAAATCATTGCTTTGCTTGCTATTCTTTCATAGCTCTTGTATTATTTGTGCTATTATTGTGAAAGACTGACAATTTTCTGCTGAACATAATTATTAGTTAATGTTCATACACTATATAAGTGAAAACATTTAGTCTTACAAATTCTTAAATAAATAAAGTGTTTTCATCACTGCAGTAAATTTTTAAGTTTTAAAAGGGGATTTTTCTTACTTATGTGTGATTCAATTTGAGACTCGTTTTGATAAGAAGGAAGCCGATGGTGGCAAAAGGTAAAGAGTTAAAGTAGCCCTGGAAACCAAAGAAAGAAAATCCCAAACTCTTCGTCTTTGAAGCTGATTGGAACACATAGCACACATGATGCTCAAGCAGACTGGATGCACCTCTGAGTGATACTAAGAAAGATGTGTTTCTCTATTGACTAATGCTCTGCACCATACCTATTCAGAGCTGTACCTTCAAACCCACATTATTCCTCTTAAACCCGGGGTGCCAAACTCATTTGAGAGAGAGAGATTAATTCAATTTTTATATTAGGCACACGGCCTTTGAAACAGATGTGCTTTATCTGCTATTTGTATTGATGTTAAATGTTAATGTTAAAGTTAAGATAAAATATTTTATTTGTGGCTACAATTAAGTTATTTTCAATATGTATTTGCTTCGTACAGTGTTGTTACTCTTAGTAAAAAGCAACAAAGAAAAGAGTTCCTCTGGATGACAACCACATTTCTGGCCTTTTTATTTTCTTCCCTCATTTTCCATTTTCCAACTTCTCTATTTCTTCTGTGGACTTATATGTCTCCCTTTCATTCCTTTGGCATTTCCCAAAAAATTTTCATCTTTTCCTACTTCCTAATCACTTACCTAACTATGACAGCCTTATTTGTATTGTCAGTCTAAACATAGTAGAGAAGGTTCATTTTGTCTAACTTCACATAAATTGGTGTGAAGAAATTCATAGGGGTAAGATTGCCCCTTTCTACTCAGCAAATTCCCATTATAATCAATGGACAGATTCAGGCACTTTTAGGAAATTACAGGTACAGTTCAGCTGTCTAAACATAGGTGCCTGTTGCCAGACTGAGAGAAATACTGAGACCTGCATCCATGTGTAGGCACAACACAGAGCATGAAAAACTATGCTTAGGCATCTGAATTAGCCCAATTCAGTTCAATACAGTAATTCAGTTCAATACAGTAAAAATCCAAAATAAGACAGGTACATTGTGCCCCAGGTATCCCACACAAATGTCTGTGCATGAATTAGTGGCCCAGGATACTTTTACAGTCCACTGAAACCTAAGTCAGTCCACTCAGGGCACCATGGGGAGTTAGGCCGCTCACCTTCAACTAGGCAGGTGTGCTTGGGCAGCCAAATCACTCCAGAAACTCTTCAGGATGAATTAACTGGACTGAAGATAACTATAATCTGACTTCAATTTGCTACATTTAGGCATTTGTGATTGCTCATTTGCGATGCACAGGACTTGTCCAGAATTACACTTAACTGAATCCCATCCTTGACTCTAAGTGATTTCAGCCAGGCGAGATAAATCACACCCTACTCCATCGTGAGCAGCAAAGGAGTCCGGGGAGGTGCATAAAAGGTAAGGATATTCACATCTTTCAGAACAATTGATTCAGTCTTCTCCAGACCAGAAAGACAACACTGCATCAATAACATTTGATTCAATAAAGTAATTTGTCTTCAAAATCATAGACTCATAGAAAGGTTTGGGTTGGAAGAGGTCTTTTAGATCATCTAGTTCCAAACCCCTTCCACCAACAGCAGAGAGGCTGTGCTGTTTCTTTTGGAATGACAGCAGGTTTGACAGTATTGTGACCCAGCCAATGCATCATACACAAGGGCTTCAAAGGTCTAGGTGTGACTAACAAGAGGGAGCCTTGTCAACAACTAGCACTTTGCTCCCATTTTATGATTGTCTGGGTAAGTCTGAAGAAGGCGTTGAATCAGTGAAATTTAGAGATGGAAGGAAGTTCAAGAGATTATCTAGTTCACCTTAAAGCGGATCAAGTTTTCCTTGGACATTCCTAATTTGTGTTTGCCTAGTTTGACTTAAAAAACTCTAAAGGGAGGGATTAATGAAACTTCATGGGCAGCCTTCTCCAGGCCTTTGTCTCCTAACAAGCTTTTTCCCAATATCTAGACTGATTTTTTTTTTAATTAAGCCTTTTTGCTCTACTTTTTACCTACTTTTTTCGCACAATAAGGAAGAAAGTATCTTTATAACCATCTTTTATGTGGTAGAGTGTGGCTGTCATGTTCTGCCTCAGTCTCTTTTTTTTTCTAGACTAAATTAATTCTCTCAACCTTTTCTCACAGGTCATGTCTTCTAAACCTTACCTCATTTTTCATGCTCTCCTCTGGGTTTCTCCCATTTATCTTTCTTAAAATGTGATGTTCAAAAGTGGACAGAGAGCTCCAGCCTCACCAGGGTAGGCTGAACAGAATTGTGTTCTGCATTTTACGTGTGACAACCCTGCTAATCTCCCACAAAATAAGGATACTTGGGCTAAGAAAATTGTGTTATCAATTTACATTTAATTTTCAACTCACTATGAGCCCCACATTTCTGTCCTACATCTGCATGGGCAGTCATTCCTCACTTTGTAAGTGCACATAAAATTTTAGATTAAAAAGAAAAAAGTGCTTTCAAATCTCCAGACTTCGACTGATTTCAGAAATGAGTGGGCAGACATCCCCACAGGGTGCAAAATTTGCAAGTTTTCATTAAAAAAAAAAAAAAGTTTTCCACTTTTTAGTAAGAAGAAGAAGGAACCAAAGATCAAAAGACAAATTCCACTTACTACAACCTATTTTTCATCATGTAAAAATTTCCAGCATGCTATACTACTTTCAGACTTATAATTAGTTCTGGAAAGAAAAGATGGGACACAATGGGATCATTTGACCACCTTGAGGACACCAAGTTTAAAGAATTGCTGTGGAGCATCCATTAAGAGACTAGAAGTGGTGTCTTCCACTTCATATTGTTTTTCTATTTTTTTTTTTTTTTTTTTGGATATGGATCAAAATAACAGCATGCTATTCCAGAGCTCATCTGGACAGGCAACTGGAGGATAAGAGCATTGGCTGATAACAGAGGCAATGAGCCTAATAATAAAAAAGTAGGCAAAAAGAAAAACAATAGGAGGTAGCAATGGAAAAGACAATATTCTAGATCATCCCATTTCATTAAAAAAAAGTCATTGAGGTCTGAATACGGAGTGAAATTTCCAGACTTGCCCTTATTTTTCAGAATTCTGCATGTCTAACTATTAAAGAACCCTCTCAACGTTCATTAGATATCCTGTGTGTGACCAAAGTCAATGACTTTTTTTCAATTGACTTGAGGAGAGATAAGATTTTACTTCCTGATCCACAGCCTTGAGGCAGCACAGCACAAGGTTTTTTTCCACTACAGGAACTTTACTAGAATTATAATGGTCACTGCCTTTCCGTCATGCTGACAGTCTCCTAAACCCTGTGAAACCCTCTCTCTTCCCATTTTTTCTCTCTCCTATCTTCTCCCTCTCAGCATCCTTCCTCCTTGCAACAGTCATCTTCTCAGATTGAAAGGACAAGGTCAGATAGCTTTCGAAAACAAAAGAAAAAGCACTGAAAGGGAAGGTGGGGGAAGCTGAGGTAATTATTTTCCTGCATTAACACCATACCCCTAATGTGCAGCATGTAGTCAATAAGTGGATGTTTGGGCTTTGGTTTTGAAGCCCCTATCCTCTGAGACATCTAGATCAACTTAAATCAAGAAAAGATTGCTTTGAAACAGCAGAATTCTTCTGTCCCAGGATGAAGGAATGAAAAGTCAGACAGGGACTTCTAAGAAGGAGCAATTTTGTACTGGCATTTTACACGTATATTGTGGCGCATTTTTCAAATCGTTGAATACTATGAATTTCTCTCAAGTTGTGGATTTAGCTTGCTTATCTTAAATGCAGAGGACAAAGCTGAAGTGCAGGAGCAAGGACCTTTCCAGGCCTGACTGGTGCAGAATTGGGAAGAGCAGTGGGAAGTGCAACACCGATCAGTTGTCTCTGAGTTACTCCTCCGTGTTTTTAACCAGAAGGACAAGTCTCATGCCAGTGCTCCAAAGCTACTTCCACTGCCAGAATTAGCAGGTAGGCTGCCTCTTCTCCTGAATAGTCTGCAACACTAGAAGCTATTAAAAGAAATATGGAAATTAGCAGTTAAAGTCAATGAAGTTGATAGCTCCTACTTACCAAGTTGGTGCCTCAGTGATCAGCTCTAACGAGGAAAAGCTGTACTCAACTCCTTATCAACAGCTTCAGACTTGGCAGAGCTGGATTTTGAAGTGAAACCAAAAATCATGAGAAAAGTGACACATAGTTTAGTGTGACTTTACTTGTACTTTAACCTGAATAGGGCTGAAAATAAGTCGATGATTCAGTCATATTGTGGTCCTCTTCTTTTCCAAAGATGCTTTTTCAGTATAAAACACTGACAGGCTAGAGCCTAATACCAAACTGCATTTAAAAATTGTTTCCTTGTATGTGTGTTTGTGCATGAGGGTTCACATGAATTTATTGTCTTTCCATCATTCACAGTGACAGGCATTGTAACTTGCTGTCATGCCATGGCACCTTACAATGATGTGAACTTTAATTTTTTATTAAGATAGTAAGTTACAGTCAGTTAAAGATAAATGCCTTAGTTTAGTCAGAAATTGAATAAAGACTGGGATGCCTGCAGTACTAACAGGTTAGCAGGGTTGATAACAGCCTTTTGGGGTAATTCTCCATTGTCACTGATACAGTTTCACTGGTGTAAGTGCTCTTGCCCTCCTGTTACTTTATCTAAAGCTAAGTGATATTAAGGATATTAAGAATCAAGAAAAAAATTGTTCATTATAAAGCAGGAATTCAACCCAGATTAATGCAGATGTTTCAAATTTAGATATCTAGGTCTGCTCTAGTCATATGTGTCTCTCTTTTATAATGTCTTTCTGAATTACAATTGAAGAATAATGCATTATAATTACAAAGATGCGTAATAATTTTAGTGTAGAATGAATTGAGTGCATTGCACGCTGGAAATGCCTATTTTTCTCTGTTCAGTAAAAAAGGAAACCTATGTTGAACCAATTCAGGCTTAAATGTCTAATTTTCAGAAAGCTAAGTAGATGAGTGCATTTTCACATGTCTTAATAGTAGAATGCTCATTTTTTCATCATTTTTTCTCTGTGCCTCGAGCTCTTGGATTCATAGTCCTTTACACTTAAGTGTTACTAAGGAGATGATCTAGGGTGGAAAACAGATCCCTAGACCCCAGACACACTCTAAAGGAAAATGTTTTTGTACACAGGAAATGTATTCATTCAATTTTTATTGCAACCCAACTTCTTTTTTTTTTTTCCTGTTTAAAAGCATCTTGGTTTCTCTAAATCCATTGTTCTTTACATTAGAAATACATTAGAAATAGGGTATGTAACTATTTCTTTACAAATGGTCCTCATAAAAAATCCTAAAAAACTCATGTTCCTAACTGAAATGCAAACTCAGCATTACTTAGGACAACAGCACCGGCAGTAAATGCAAGCATGTGAAGCAGAGAAGGAAAAAGAAAGGAAAAAAAAAAAAAAGAAAAAGACAAACCAACTGAAAAACCAACTCCCTTTGCTATAAATCAACCTCAAATTCAATATGAATCATCAAATTTAATATTGCCATGATCAGTATTCATGGAAAATAAATGATGCCAAATATGCTTTAAGAAAAAAGAAATCTGTTTAAATGGTATTAATGGTAAGGCATACTACAGCAAGGTGAACAACACTGATAATATTAAATTAACCCAAGAGGCTCCCTAATCAGGATCCCTATGCAGAAATCTGCTTGCCAACTGTCGTTCTTTTTCCCATTGGTTTAGTTAAGGGTTGAAGTTCTTCTTGAAGTTTCTTTTTTAATCATTAGATCCCGACCTTACAGTTTTCTCTGACTACTTTCCTTCAGGCTGTCTTTGCTCCTGTCAATTTAGGATTTCCAGGGAATTATTCTTCTTTGAAATGCATATTCCAGGCTTGAAATACTGGCATATGTACACTGTAGAGTAATTGTGGAGGCCAAATGTTTAATTACACATGACAGCTGGAGCTGTAGGAGTCCGAGGCATGCTTGAAAACAACTTATGCCCTATGCAGTCTTAGCGAAAAGGAACAAAATAATATATATTTAGGTTTTGTGCCACATGGTAGCCGCTGTTCTCTCTCTTTTCACAACTGAGGGTGGTTTGCAAGAAGTTCAGCTGCTTTCACTTCTGTGTACCGTCTCTCTGAATATATACTTTTTTTTTCTCCTTCATACAGTCTAGGCACAAACTTTTAGACTGTGCGATCCTGCAAGAAATGTTTGGAATTTTTGTTTCCTTTTTTCCTGGGTGATAGAAAAAAGCTTTTCTAATACAGTGTTCTTGATACAATTCCACAAAACCACATTACTAGAAATGCCAGAATCAATTATAATTTTAATTATAAAGGATATAAGCAGCACTTGTATTTTACCTTTAATACATGTGATTTACTCAGAAATTAAGAAAAAGAAATAACCTGATTTCTAAGGCTTCAGAAAATATTTATTTCAACCAGCATGAGTATTTTCCCACATTTTTGGACAGATAGATTTAAAGGCACATGAAAACACATTTAATTTTGCCGTCAGAAATTTTCTGTTCTTAGTAAACAGAAGTTAAAAGTTATTTCTTATTATCGATATATCTGTTCTCAATGTTCAGCTCTTCATTTGACATAAATTCATCTAGCTCTAGTGAAAAAATGCCTTTGCTGGTTTAAAGCAGTTGGGAGGTCTGACTCCATATTTACACACCTTTTTCTATATATACACACATTTTAAATTATTGTTACATTGAATTATTATTGTACTTACTGTGCAAAAGTGGCTAAAATTTGATTTTGAAATTTTGGCAAATAAGATTTTCTTTGTGCATTGTGTGACATAAGCACATCTTCATTAAATTATAACATATTATGAAAGGGATATCCTTTTTATTTATTTATTTTCCTACTCTATCCCTCCTTTATAGAGGACCGAGGTAAGATTTAATTTAGTGGTGCTGCTGTTAGTGTTTGACATGAAAATAGCATGTTCATTTCCATGGTGAGAAAAATGTATCACCAGTGCCCAGTTGAAAAAGATATTTCACTCCTTGCGAGGAGGAGTTAATGAATATCTATAGCACTTAGATGTACAAACAAGCAAACAAAGAACATTACTATATTTTCCCAATGTCTTTTATGTAAGAGGAGTAATGAGATTGAATTGACAAATTAACTTTAAAGGAATATTGTTCAGTGGTGTTTGGAATTAACTGCTCTCTATGGTAGGTTAAGAATGAACAATGTTGTAACAGAGGAAGTTAAAATGAAACTCCCACCAGCAAATAATTGAGCCCTTGACTTCATTGCCATGAAGCAGCAAGGTAACCAAACCTCTCTTCAAAATGTGAAACAGAATTTCATTTTTAAACTACTTTGTATCTCTTGAACAAAGAATGCCTTCTTTGAGCTGAGCCTGCTTGCTTAAAATGTGAGGCATTAAGCAACACATAAATGGTTGTATTTTTAATTTTTTTTTTATTTTTTAATTTTTAAATTTTTTTAAATTTGTTTGTCCCCTGCAGTTCTTGTGCCCTTATTTGGAGAATTTGAAACAAAGCAATTTTGTCAAATTGTGTAAATATTATTTCAGGTTTTCATGGTCTTTGATTACCTCTGTGTTTAGAAAATTAGATGGGAGATTTGACTGTGAAATTCCCAACTTGATAAGGAGAAAATTAGAAATACAGCCAACAAACAGTGTCACCCCCTACTTGAAAGCCCCAAAATGAGATATATAAAGATTGTAGTGTAAAGCCTAAAAGTCAGCTGTGGGAGGGAGGCAGGGAAGGGTACCATGGTAAGTCAGAAAAATCATATTGTAGAAATGGTTGCTCCCAAGCCTCTGCAAATGCAGGCACAGAGACATCCATCAGTCAGTTGTTTACATTTACCAGGCAAAGCCGTGGTCAGGCTCACCTCCACGGACAGATCAGGAGACCTGCATAGGCGAATATGCAGACTCACTTACATTCATAAATACTACAGCTTGTATGATTTCCAAAAGTGCTCAGGGACCTGAGGGCACCAAAGGGCACCAAAGTACACCTCAGAACATAACTGTGAGGACTGATCTCTTAAAGCTCTATACAAGAAGCACTGCAGATGAGTGATCTTATTTCCAGTCCTTTATGCACCATTTCTGTAAGTAAACCCTCCACTACTTATGCTGCAGAAACACCCATTTTACTAAGACTGACCTTGTCTGTCTTGCTGCAGTGTGACTATTTTATTTTACTTATGTAAGAGGCTGAGTTACTTGTTGGAACTGTGTCTTGCATAGCTGAAAGATTTCAATCAAGATCAAACAACAGTTTTTGGCATTTTCAGCCTGACATATTAATACAGTAAGCTCACATTATACAGAATGCATGGTGTCAGACCAGAGTCTTTTCTCTCTTCAGGAAACTTGAGTTTGAAGCTAATTAGTTACAATAGAAAGTAATAGTTTAAGCCAGATTTTTTTGCTCTTTTAACTTTTCCCTTTATGAAGAATAACATCAAGAGAGAAGGTTGTACAGTACAGAGAAAAATATCCAAAGCTGAAAACAAGGGAGATGGGAAATACTACTTAAAGTTTAATAGAGGGAAAAATGCTTATATTGTTAGTGTTGTGAGGGGAAGGGAGGACGTGGCTTCATGTGATTGATGAACACATTTGTATCAATTGGGCTGATTTCAATAAATATTTTATTTCACTGTAGTCTTCTAGACTTCATAAATAACACTTATTCCTTTGTTATACTATTTTTCCACTTTTGTACATAATTTGAATGCTATTTTAAGTTTCTTAGTTTGAGAATCCAGAGCCACTTACTGATGTAAACAAAGCTCCTTGGGAAATACAAGACAACATAAAGACACCGTGAAATGTTTTACTTCTAAAAGGTAACATTATCTGTAGTTTGGGAGCAAGCAGCTCTAGACTGGCTTTTAATTCAAACCAGGCACAAGAGTGCATGTGTTGACCTACAGGCTTTGCCAGAACCAAGTAAGAACAGAGGAAGTGATGACTAGAAAGTGAGCTCAAACACCTGTACAGGTCACTGTTGGTCCATCATGCTTAACTAATTTTCCCCTGCCCTCTGACCTAGTTTTCCACAGTGCCATTGAGATTTATATCTTTCATCCTGGAAACCCTACAGCTGCCTGCAATTAATGAAACAAGCCTTAACTTTCTTATCTGATAAACTGGAGGAACAATTGTTTTATTATTGTATTGACAAATTATCCTATTAACAAGTGGCTACTGTGAAAATCAATTAAAATCTCAGCTGAAATACTTGAATATCACTGGAGAAGACACAAGGGGGAATTAACTACTGAGCCCATTAACTGTTATACTATACAGTTCATAAATTAGGTGTGACCAGCACAAAATCTGTGATTTGTTTGATAATTAGAACACAAAATTATTGGATGAAATATAGTGTGGCATGATATGGATTTAATTTTTTATTTTATAGGGGCTATGCTTATGTGAGTTACTTGTAATGTGTTTGAGATAAATTTCACTAGTTTCTCCTTCTTTCAGATTCTTGCAGATATTTTCATGCATTTTGGATGGAAATGACAGCCTCTCATCCTTCAGACTCGTGAGAAAGAAGGAATGGTATCTTGCATAACCAGGATGGTCTGCCTGAGTGTATACTAAACTGGGATCAGCTTGCTACAGACTTCCTGCATGAACTGGGCTTAAACAAGCCTGCCTTTTTCAGAGATGTAAATTTTATTTTAAAAGGAGAGCTGGAAGATCAGACCAATTTCTGAAATAAGGTCATGTGACCATGTGTTACTTGTTTTAAAGAGTAGAAATCTGACCCGCAGATTTGTTGGGTTGTTAACAAGAGAGTTTGCTATTATATTAGGAAGAGTTAGTTAAGATATTTTGCAGAGAACAACACAAGCTTCTTTTGATGCAAGCAAGGACTTGCTGTTATACCCAGGGAAAAAGATCCAATACCTTTTATTATAAGAAGTAATACCTTTTTGAAGCTCTCTCAGTTGATAATCACTTGTACAATGTCTTGGGATTTAGTTCTGCCCTCTTGACACCCCTCACAAAGTATAGTTTAAGAAAAAGTAAGTAAAATTTTATGTACTGTATAAAGTATGCATTATACTTCAAATAATGTTAAACTACACCTTAAACTGTGCTTTGGGGAAACATAATCAGAAAAGGCAGCACCGGAGAATGAGACACTTCTAAGGTAAATCTATACTTTCCTCAACTATATTGTAGTTAATGGAGTTAAAGACTTCTAAAACCTTTAAGTGAAATCTTTGGAAAGAAAGATTTTACTTTGACACCGAGATACTGCACTTGAAGGTAGTGCAAGAAGGCATATATTTGGGTTATTTGGGGGAAGGAGAGAAGGAGAGAGAGAAGAAAATCTCCTCAGGCAAATTTGGATAGCTGAGTTGTTTTTAAAGCTTGTCTCTCTTGGAGGGTAGCGCGGGTGGCAGAAGCTGGGATTTGCTACTCTATATGGAGTGAAAGAGATAGATACACACACATATATATTTATATGCATGTGTACATATACACACACATGTACACACATTTTTCTATACATATAAATACACATACAGTGGTCTAAAGAAACATACTGAATAAATTTTGTCCTGTTCTCCTATCTCAATTAAACAACAAAGACTGTTTCCTTAGGAAAAAAGGAACAAAGCAGTCCTGGCACTGGAATATCAGAAAATGAAAATGTTGAGAGACTGAAAACAGAAAGAGGAAATTAGAGCTCTCGTGCACCAGTGAATCATTATAAGTCTCTCAGCTGCTCTTTGGCAATGGTTGCTGCAGGGAACTCTACATGAACATGTCTCATTCACCACCAACAGCTTATGGGGGCTAACACTACAAAGTAAGTAAGGGAGATGGGTGGGTGGAAAAATCTGCTTTCTGACAATGCTCACCGTACGAATGACAAACTTCTCCACCTAGAAATGACAGTCGTCCTTAATGTCACAGGGCCACGGAGTCTGAATAGTTGCAAAGTATTTTGTACTCAGATGTCTGCTAAGATACTATTCACAAGATATTGTACTGTAAAGTGTTCTTAGACATTTTGTGTGCTACAGCTCTTCTTATCATCACTTTATAAGTGTGATTACAACCAGAAGCTCTAATTAAAACCAAACACCCCTGTGCTAGGTGGTATCAAAATGAACATAAGTCCTTTTTATGAAGGTCTTGGAAAATTCTGTAGAGCAGATAGTATTTCTTTGAGGTTAAAGTTAATATGTGTAATTCATAAAAAAGCCAAAGTCTTTCCTTTTTTTATCAAATGCTTTTCCTAAGAAGACTGTTATTTGAAAACTCATATAAAATCTGTGCTAGATTGTAGTGATCTTTTCAGGCAAATGTAATCTGCAATGGCATGGAAAATTGGCACAAAAAATGTGTCCTGAAAACGAAGGAATGAAAGAAACTTCCAAAGATAATACAGGGTAAGAAACACTTGAGCCTAGAGAACAACATGGACAAAAAGTCAGCTGACATAAATCATGGTAGCTGCAGTCAGTTGCAATAATCCTCTGCATAAAGTCCTTCAGTTTGATCTCTGGAGCTTAGTAAAATCTCCTGACCAAACTAGTGCAGTGCAGCTACTACTAAATGTACATATTTCACTGTGGTGGTGAGCCATACAGATTTATAGAGAGCTGGTGTTCTTTTATAAAGTATGTGGAAATATTGCCTTGTTGCAGAGGATTTTGTATGTTTGCAGAAATCTGGTACGAACCTATGGACATTGCTTCTGTAGTTGATCAAGTGCTTGCCTCTCAGCACCATTTTCTTTTTTTTATTTTAATGTGGTTTTTAATAATTTGTGAGAAAGTGGAAGTTCTTTTTCACAGACTGAAGTGGAAGGTGTATACATAATTTTCTGCAAGGTTATTGTTATCCTTAACTGGTAGTACTAATAATGAACAGTTGAAATTTTAGAGAGCAGTTTTGTTTACTATCAACATGTCTGAAGGCATTTGGAACGTGCACAAGCCTCCTAGTAAAGAACTGATTGGATGGTTACGCTCAGAGTTGCAGTCAACAGCTCGATGTCCAAGTAGACACCAGTGAAAAATGACATTCCTCAGGGGTCAGTATTGGGAGCAACACTGTTTAACATCTTTGTCAGCAATGTGGACACTGGGACTGAGTGCACCTTCAGCAAACTGGTCAATGATATCAAGCTGTGTGGGGCTGTTTGTCATGCTGGTGGGAAGGGATGCCATACAGATGAGGGGTGGGCCTCTATAAACCTCGTGAAGTTCAACAAGACCAAGTGCAAGGTCCTGCACCTGGGTTGGGGCAATCCCAAACAAAATACAGGCTGGGTGAAGAATGGATTGAGAACAGCCCTGAGGAGAAACTTGGGAGTGGTGTTTGGTTAGAAACTTGGGAGTGGTGGTTGGTATGAAGCTTGACAAGGCCCCAGTAGTGTGCAGTCCAGAAAGCCAACTGTGTCCTGGGCTGCATCCAAAACAGCATGGGCAGCTGGGTGAGGGAGGTGATGTCATCCCTCTACTCTGTTCTCATGAGACCCCACCTGGAGCACTGTGTCCAGCTCTGGGGCTTCCAACATAAAAAGAATGTGGATCTGCTCCAGCAGGTCCAGAGGGGGGTTGCCAAGATGATCACAGGGCTGGAGCATCTCAACCATGAAGACAGGTGGAGGGACATGAGGTTGTTCATTCTGGAGAGTAGAAGGCTCTGAAGAGGTCTTACAGCAGCATTTCAATGCCTAAAGGGGGCCTACAGAAAAGTTGGAGAGGAACTTTTTAAAAGGACATGTAGTAGTAGTGATGCCTTGGAGTGGCTACTTAGAACACAGGCTAGACAAGGTTAAGAGAATAAAAGTAGGTATTTATTAAAGGCCTTCAAAAGGTACACCTTGGGCAGTCAAAAGCCTCTGGGAGGGGCTATTCCCAAGACGGATGATGGTCATGAGTTTTTCAGACAGATATAAGTTTTGTCCATTTACAGATCAGAGGTTAATCCTCCAATTACAGCTCCAGGTAATGAAGTCATACACCCCCAGTTTGCTCCCCCTCCAATCCACTTTTGTTTATACTTTTCGGGGCCTGAGGCAGTAGGGTGTCCTTGAATTTCAGGCCTAGAGGGATTGTTTTGTCTGACCAAAATGTGAAGACAGTTAGCTAACTCTCTATATGGAGTTTAGAGTTATACGCTAATGCAGTACAAGATTTGAAAAATATATGAGCTAAAATCCTAAGGCATCAATAGGACATGGGGTAATGGCTTTAAACTGAAAGAGTATAAATTTGGATTAGTTTTAAGGAAGAAATTCTTTACTATAAGGATGGTGAAACACTGGAAAAGGCTGCCCAGAGAAGCTGTAGGTTTCATCACTGAAAGTGTTAAAGCCAGGCTGAATAGGGCTTGGAGCAACCAGATCCAGTGAAAGGTGTCCCGTGCCCATGCCTGGGGGTTTGGAAAGAGATGATTTTCAAGGTCCCTTCCAACCCAAGCCATACTATAATTCTGTGATTCTATGCTTATCTCTCTGATTGGAATTGACTGGCTAAGAACTTTTCATAATAATTTTGGAGGAAAATGAACATTTTATTGTACTCATTCCTATGCTTATTCTAAATGTGTTCCTCTGTGACTCTCCTTGTGCGGTCAGGGTGTACTTTATCACATGGATGCTAAAGGAGACATTTTATCCTTCATTACAATGCATTTAGGTTTTCACTGTTGGAGACTGATCTAACCTTTCGCTTTTGAGCCCTAATGAAAAAATCTTCTTTCATCTCTTTAACCTAACAGTAGTGTGGTGTTGTCATTGTTTAGTACACGGGAAATAAGGGATCTGTAACACAGCAGAGCAGGCAATAATAATTAATAATAACTTACATATACACTTGCAAATTCATGAAATGATTCTGCTTTATCTACTGTTTCATACTAGACATTTCACATTAGTATCCAGGCAACAGAAAGTTAATTCAAGAAAAACTTTACAGATCTCAAGATTCCTCCACCATGCTCATAAGCAGATGGACTAGAAGTGTGTCATTCCTTGTTTTGCACAAGCTACTTAATGCTTATCATTCTCCTTTCTCTGTTTCCAGGAGGTATCTCCCCCAGTCAGAGATTGAAACAATATTTGGAAACCAGATGTGTTCCCAAACACACAGTTTAGTGAAGAGGATGGCTTGCAAATCCCTCCTAGATATTAGTGGAGGATGCAATCCACTCTGTGATTGTAACTACAGAGAGGCCTTTGTACACTGAGAAATACTGGTACAGAGGTACATTTGTGGATGAAACTTGGAAGTAATTAGTGTAGGTTTTGGCCTCACACCTTCTGAAATCATGTGCAAATACATCAAGAGAAATTCAAATTAACTATCAAAAAAAAAAAAATCAAATACTAAAAAGTACTGGAAAATTAATTTATACCTTTAATTAAACATTTTTGCTGGCCTCCTCTGTTTAGGTGTATTATTTATGAGTTTCTTCTTTGTACCTATTGTATGCATGAAGAATCACCCTATGCCTGTATATTGGTCTCCAGTTGTATTGCAAGTCAGATGACTTTGTCCAATACATAGATCCAGCTATGAGTTGTGGTTCAGGTCACTGAGGAGAAAAGAGACTTAAAAGTCTTGTGGTACCATAGGCAGGTATAATTTCATTTTTGCCATAAAACAGTGACAAGGAACAGCATGAATGCTTGTCTCCTTCCACTGTGTCCCTTTGCCATGTGGAAATGACTGTTGGCTATTTTAGCAGTGTTGTCTCCAGACGCATACATTCATGCCACAAAATTTTTAGGCCTTGTGTTTGACTTGTTTTCCTGGGTATTTTTTCCTTTTTTTTTTTTCCTACTGACTTGCTTTTTAATCACTTTGATAGTATTTTTATATCATGGATGTGTCTGTGTTTGCTGACCTTTTACTGCATCAATCATTTTATATACACAATTGTGAATTGCATATGGCATTGTACAATGCATATTTAATTTTCCTATAGGCACCATCAGCACCATAAGTGAAATTTACATTTCACAGATGAAATTGCCATTCCCTTCATACAACCAATCTGATAAAATATCAGAACAATTATATACTCTGTCCACAGAAAGAAATTCTGTGCATTTTCTAAAACTTTGGATAACGATGAGTTCAGGAAGGCATAAGCAGTAAAACTCACATATTTTTCATAATGTTTCCCTCTGTAACTCCAGAAAATTAATTGTGATAACAAAAAAGGGCAAAGTTTTGGAATTCCTTTGAGTAGTGATGATGGTATAACTAAACCCACTGCCCCTTTGATGGGAACTCCTTTTGTGGCTCAACTAAGCCCAGACCTCTTTGACTTCTATATTTGGAATTTTTCAGAGAGTATCATCTGGCATCCATACTACTTCGGCGTGCCAAAGAGTATCGCTCTTATCTTATTCAATTAGTCTCTCTGTCATACTTTGCATTTATGTAACACCTTTGTCCAGCAAATGCAACCCGCTTTGCAAACTTTAATTAAGTTAGGTATCTACTATCCCAGGGAAGCAGGGAAATACGATCTCTTTTTTGTAGAGACGAGGAAACTGAGAGACATTATGAGTGGGAGTCATCTTGCCTAACTTTAGATGACTAAAAGATAGACACTTAAGCTTTGGAAAATAACCCTAGGCTCTCTTTAAAGCTGTAGGAAAGAATTCAACCAGCATCTTTCATACACTGATTTTAGGATGAGACTAGTTATCCTATGAAGGCTTTTTTTTGTGGCCAGGAATGAAGTCTAGATGCCTTACTGTGTACTTCAAAATCTAAGCTAGAGAAGATGACTCCTATCCAAAATGACTTGTCCAAAGTCAGTGGAGAATATATGTGCACTGTTCAAATCAAACCAAGTTCTGAGAATATAATGCCTGAGATCTGATATTGGCAAAGAAGGAAGACAGAAAGATTTAGAAGGAATATTTTTATAGTTAAGGCCATGGCCTTTCTCCTATAACAAGAAAAATCTAAAAGGGGTCTGTTTTCAATCATGGAAATTTTTTTTTTACGATTGGTGAAATTCTTTTGAGAGGAGAAAAAAGTTAAAAAATGTTATTATAATTTTACTTGAAAATATTAAAAATAATTTTTAATTTTTCTGCTTTTCTGATCAACAAAACAGCGTTCTATTCCGCCTCCCTCTTTCCTTATTTCTTATGTACTTTTGTCTTTTCCAATTTCCTGTCCTTACCTTTCTTTCAGAGACACACAGTCCAAAAGTGAAAATATGAATAAAAAATAATAGAAAGATGCAAAAGAAAAAAAAAGTCATAAAAGCAAGAAAAGTCTTTTTAAAAGTGACTTTGTAATTAAAGTTCATATATTGTTCTCCACTGTTTTGTTTTCTCCCCCTGCTTTAACTCTTATTCTTGTTTTGCTTTCCCTGGAGATATTTACCCCAACTAGATCTTGTCTTGAAAATTGCTTCCAAACTTTCCATTCATTGGAGACTTGTTACAATGTCTCTGGAAGGAAGCCCACAGCCCTTTTGCCTCCCTTTTCTATACACTAACATGGGACTGAAAGAAAGGTTCATTCAACCTCCTCCTGTTTGTGGCAGTGTGATTGTCCTCCAAGTCCAGCTTCTTCTAGGGTCATCCAAGGAGGAAAATGCCCTCTTTTCTGTGAAAAGCTGTGAAAGCTTATAACTAATAGCTAATTTTCATGATGATGCAGGGCTCTTCCACTGTTTTTGCCTAAACATTTAGCAGAGCTACCAGATTGAGCCAGGCAGGACTGCCTTCAGAGCTGCCAAGGAATCTTTAGTATAAGAAAAGATATTAAAATTAAGATAGATGCCAAATGAGAAGCAGGAGAGGTTAATACACCATTTGAGGAAGGGAGGAAAAGCTTTAAAAGATTTTGATGAAGAACAGATAGAATTTTTATGCATATCAGGTCTTACCCAAAGGAAGTGGCAGTGCTCAACTTAGGGAATATGTATCTTGTAGCTTTTACTCATAATAAAATTAATTATTTTTATATAATATTAATGAAAACAATATAAATTTTATGTTTCTATAAAGAATGAGAAAAATCAGGGATACGAGGAACGTCAGTGCATTTTAAATTTCTCAATTGCAGTTCAATGGGAAGGGAGGACACAGGCAGGTCACCTCCTGCCCCCAGCCCTTGGTTTGCATTAATTTGTGTCACTGGCAGAAAGTCCAGTACAAGGGATGGTCTGGACACAGCAGAACATTGCCTTATTTCAGACATGCTTTCTCTTCAGCCTAACCAAACTGCTCCTAGTCATCTCCCTACAGATTCTAGGATGCAAATGGCATTGATACTGCATATAAAACTCTTCCAGCCTTGAACAGCAAAGGCTCATCTGGGCAGCAAGGGCCCTCCCAATCACCGTGTTCCATGAGTGGAAGATTATTTCCTCAAGTAACACTTTCTTAGTGCTTTTGGAGTGCTTTTCCAAAGTACCGTGATGTGAAAGAAGTAAAATTATCCCAGGGAAAACCAGATTTTTTTCAAATATGAACTCAAAGAATTCAATACAAACTCATTTCCTTCTTAATTTTGAGAAAATTCAGTAATATTTAGCTTTTTGGTAAGTTTTAGCTTTTTAAAAATGGAAAGTCTCTGTCTGTCTTTCTTAAGTAAAGAAAATGCAGGGCAAATAATGGCTGAATGTGCATTGTAACTGCATACAATATAATATCATACACTGCCGCCATTACAATTAAAGGAAAATGTTCTTTATTATTATTTTAAATAGTTTTTATTCATGAAGTGTTTATAATATATGAAACAAATAATTATGACTAACACATTGTCTAATAAAGATGAAAAGGATGAAAATCCCTATGAATTTTTAATCTGAAAATAAAGAACATTAACAATCCTTAATTATATCATCAAATATTTAAAATTACCTTCCATAATACATTCTATTTGTATTTAATATATTTATTTTTAAGATATCTGTAACATTTTTATGAGTAGGTACAAAAAATATCAGCTGTTAAAAGAGACATCTCGGCTTAATGCATCCAACATCTTGATCAAAATTTCCATTTTGTTTATTTTTAAGATAAATCAACATTTGTACACTATATAAAAAATTATATTTTTCTCTGTGTAGTTGGATACATAAGTAATACTATTACTAGTAAAAAAATTAAATTGTGCTTTTTAGGCAAAAATGTCATGTAGGTCCAGGTTTTCAGATCCCTTTTATTCAAAATGCTCCCATAGTTTCCATGTTTCTAATTAATGGAATATTCTGACTTTAATGTTTGTTTTCCATACAGTGATCCTCCTGCCACCTACCACTGCTGAGTCTTCTGCTAAAACAGGTAGGAACCAGAACACCCCTATTTGCCTTCAAACCTATTCCATCAACTCATTCTAAGACAAACTACCTATTTATTTTCAGTTATTCCAAAATGAATTGTTGAATCTTTAATGAAAATCAGGTGCCCTTAAGGTCATAAAAAATTGGGTGTATAATTGGTACAAATTTTGATCACTTTGTAACTTAAAAATGATTTCACTAGATTGAATTAGAGACCTGAGTACCACACTGGAGGAATTTCTCCAATCTCTGTAGCAGGATTTCTTGGGAATATGAAAATTGCACCACTGCCTTATTCCTTGTCTAGGTATAATACTGAGTCCTCTTCATGATCTTTAGTGTAAGAAAAAATCTAGCATTGGACAGATGACACTGACTTGACTTTCCAGACTACTGCATCTATAAACATCTGGTGATCTTCTACAGTGGCCTCTCTCGTTTGCTGAAGATGTCAGAATAAACATCACACTAGACAGCCAAGGATGAAATCTCCTTTTACTACCACTGAATAATAGAATGTTGTGGTTATATTGTTCTCGTCTCCCAACAGGCAAATGTTACTATCTATTTAATGTTATTTTTCCATTAAAATGAAAATGTTACTTTGCAAGTTTGGTAATGCTATTCTGGGTGCAGCACCTTCTTTTCTCTATTTATATATTTTAAATGTATTTTATTTAAAATAACTCCATCTTTCTAACTATATTTAAGCTAAAAATAGAGAAGACGGGAATTTTTTGAAATTGGGCTGGCGCCAGGGTTTAGTGTGATAACACCTTATCTCTTGAGAATTGGGTCAGAACACAGCTTAAATTATACAACCTTGATTGCTTTTTAGGCAGCTGTTTTGTTGATCTTGCTCTGGTGTCACATAGAAGTCTTAGGCACAAATTAGGATCCTAAGGAAGAGGGACAGGGACTGAAACGACAAAACCCCCAAGTTTCTGCCCCACATCAGCTGTCTAAAATACCCTGCAGGGTTGCATAATCTGTAGACGTTCAGCTCTGTTGTGTGTGTGCCCCAGCACAACTTCTAAGTGGGTTAATGGGGGCAGGCTCCTTCAGAACAGGTGCCTTGTCTGACAGACTTGCAAGAGAAATAGGAGCTCTGTCTAATCATCCCTGTGTCTAGTTTTAGGCAATGCTATTACTCTCTGACTTTCATGAGCATCCCTGATAATTTATTAATTAAAAAATGGAAAACATACAATTTGTGAAATTTAGAAAAAAGAAGTATATTAAAACATTGCTCCAGGCATGTTTTGCTGCATGTAAATCTGATTTGTTGACACCCTATACAACATACCCAACCAATGTACTTCAGCCCAATACTTTGCTGTCTTCCAGCATAATTAATTTCCAGCGATGTGCGTGCATCCAAACAAGAAGCAGAAAAGGATCAGAAGGAACGAGCTTGTCTGAGTGTATTCAGAGAGTATACATGAAAAACCACAAGCAGAAACCTTATGCTTCCCTACTACCAAAAGTTCATCAAGATTAGTAACTTTAGCAGAGTTTAATTAACAGCAAGGGAAAATGTAACCTGGGGTGAGGGGAAGGCAAACTGATTAACAGAAATTTTTTGTTTCTTAATTATGCTTTGTATTATTCTCTTTTAGATCCTTCTCACCTACTGATGGGCAAACTGCATGTAGTTAGCATTCACATTGTGTTCAAATAAGTCTCAGGCATCCAGAAGATTATTTCAAAACTGTCCTAACGTTCCTATTCAGGCAAGACTGCAAACTTTGTATAAGAAAATTTCATTTCCTGTAATTTTTTGTGTGGTTGGACAATTTAAGTACAGCTTTTTTCACCTCTTTTCAGGAGTCTTCTTCTATCTGAGTTATATTCCAAGAGCAAAGATGAAAAATTATAAAAACAGACAAAAAGACATTCGAGATGTAAAAATGAGGATGTTTCAATTGAAATTGGGGTAAATACTCAGTAAAGATTGGTTCCATTCTGCTTAGTTGTGTGTCCTGTAGCGTTGTTTGACAGTAACTTTGCTATCCATCCTGCCTATACATACGTGCACTTCAACAAAGAACAACCTCCAATTATGGGAGAAAAAAGGGGATACATTTGCCACTTTATCTCTCTCCCCCTTACCGTGAATAGCTCACAAAACAAAATGTCTCTCAAAAAACGAACAGATTCCTGTCCCAGTCCTTCCAGCTATGATGCACTGTGACCTTGCTCCTGCAAAATACAAACTTTTCTGTGGAGGAGTGCCATGACACATTTTATTACCTTTCAATCCCAACTGCCTTCTTTAAGTAGACCCGAATGACAATACAGAACAAAAAGAGCTCAAGGCTGAAGCTGATTCACACTCAGCAGGTTTGAATTACTAATAGCTACATGAAAAACAACAACAACAAAACAGTCATAACAAAAAAAACAACCTGGGTTGTTCCTAGTCTGGTTTTGGAAAGGAGAAACCCTAAATTCACTGTGTAAATGTGGGGGATTGGTATTTGCTCTTTTCAACAATGAAAAGAGGTGTGGTGGTAATTCTATGGCAGCAGTATCTCTGGTTACATCTGGTTAATGCAGGCAACCTGCATCTACTTTCCTCTTATACCCTGAAATTTGACAATCATTTACAGATTAGAAAACAGTCTGATACTATGGCTATGGGTTTGTTTTCATTAGATGGTTATTTTTAAAGGGAAATAGCTCAAATTTTCTAAAATGTCTGGTTTTTTGCTTGTTTGTTGTTTCAAAATTAGGATTATATTTTTTAGAGGAAAAGAGGTGCCTTTAAATATACTCAGTAGCTTATCAAACTAAGGTAACCAAACAGGTTTTCCATCCAAGTAACCAAACTATTGTCTGGGAGCTGTAGCTTCCTAGGAGAGCAATGGAACCTGTCTTTGCTGTATCAACTTAATTAAACGTCGGCAGTGCTTTCACAAGAGCAGGACCAGGATGGCAGCAGAGGCAGGCAGAGAATTCTGGATTAAAAACAGTCTCCACAGTTAATTAATGGGATCTGCCAAAAGCACTGAGCACTTAGCCTCTTGTCGCAGTAGAGCTGTAGCTTCTTTGAATGAAGGACTAAGCAAAATAAAGGACTAACTAAACCAACATTTAAAACATGTGAAAAGTATATTAATTATATTTGAGAAAACCCTACCACAGTTCAGAACCCTGCCTGATGCCATTGTAGGTCTCTGAATAGAATGATCAAGGTCTCAGTTATTAACTTTTCTCTGCTGGGGTGCTTTTAACCCAGAAAGACATATTTTTAGGACGACTTGTAAATTCCCTGGTGAGCCTGCAGGTGGGGATGGAAGGGGAAGACTCCCTGTTAGAATTGCTAGAACTTTCCTTTTTATGCATATATCTCTCAGCCTAGAGGAAGAAGGAGCAGTTCAAACAAACTCTTCTCTGACTACTTTATTTCAGCACGTTTGTGACCGAGATAAGATCATTATCTAACAGCTTGGAGTGAAGTTGAAGCTATAGAGCTGTTTTTAATGAGAAAATATAGTTATAATTTAATGTAATCTATGTTTGTGAAATGGCTGTGATATATTTCTCAGACTCTGAGCCACAAGGCAGAAAGGACACTTACAAGCAAATTATTCAACAGGTCAGATAAAATGGCTATTTTAAATTGCACTACTTGGGGAGTGGCACTGTTATGGAAGGAATTTTAGAGTACTGAGAAGTGCTTATTTTGAGAGGAGAGTAATTAAACAGCTTGCTTAGGGTAGTCATGTATTTTCTGTCAAGCAAAGTTTTTAAATCAACATTGAATGTTTTTTCTTGAAGGCAGCTTCTAGGTCAAACAATTATGCCCTTGGTGCCAGGAGTTTCTGGTAACAATGGTGAAAAAATGGTGTAGTCTCTTTGGTTTTTGCCTTAAAATTCCCAAATAGATAGGAAACAACAACAACTAAAGCTAAAAACTTCAGCTAAGCGTCCCACAGGTACAATTCAGACCCTCTTGTAGTCTAAAACCAGAAAATATCATCCTACCTGCATGCTGAACGTAACCTTGACTGTGTAGATCTCACCATTTTGCCAATGAAGCAATGCTGGTTTTCACTTGGTGAAACACTCTCCTCTCATCAGGAAGCAGGAAGCAGCACAAAATGGATAAGCCAGCAGACCAGGCTAGATTCCAAAAAGCTCATGATAGGTGTAACTGTGCCCATGTCTGCGTTAATTTTCTCCCAGCTCTCCATATGATCTTGTGAGTCTCTCTGCATGAGAAGCTTTGTGGCAGCCTTGACTGTGCCTCATGAAAACCCTGTCAGTGTGACCTAATACATGATCTGTAGGATGCAGAACAAAAAGAGAGAGAATGAGAATTTGGAAAAAAAAAATTATCTTCCATGTTCATGTCCTCCAGATGTTGGGACTCTTATATTCTGACTTCATGGTGTATTTGTGATTGTGTGTGTCATAGAAGTGATGGGAGATTGCACCAAACCCTGAACACACCAAACTCAGCACGATGATTCAAAGATGGCTGCTTTTCTTCTCTTTTTTTCTTTTGCTGTAGCAATTTCCCCCCCTGCCCAGGAGAGGAAAACCTGGCCCTTGAATATGAAAACTTATGTATTCTTAGTTTTAATTGACATGTTTTTGTTTTGGGTTAGTACCCTACTCTGTATGTACCACAATTTTAAGCTCTCATGCTCAGACCTGATGCTGAGGCACTAAAGTTCCATATTTTTGAGTCTTTTATTCGGGATTTCCCTTCCAGGAGTGAAGGGCTGCAAGTACTTAGTGCCCCCTGCTGTCCTCTGGTCTCATATATTGATTTTCTTCACTTTCTGACCTTAGGATCTGCTTTGACCTTTTGCCCTTTCATATGGGAACTTCTCTGCAGAAAGGGTTGTGACAGGAATGTGATTAGAAGGCAAGGCCAGTCACCCATTTTCTAGTTAAAGCTTTCTTTTTGGTGGCTTGCAGCTATATCTTGACTCTGTTGGCTTGGATATATGAACATTGGAAGTGATGGTGAATGTCCATAGGCAGATACCTGAATTACTGCTGGTTATTAATTGTTCCTCTGAAATGATTGTGAGTCAGAGGGTGAGTCAGCTTTTGACTTTTACGGTCATGAAAGAGAAAATTATCTGGCACCCCTCATTTCAGTTAGCAGTGATCTAAAATACTGTAGGTGAGGTCCAGTTGATGCCTGGTACAGGTTTTTTACTGGCTTGTACAGATTAGGGAGCAGCACTATGGAACATCTATTCAAAAGAGAGGCTTGCATGAATATATAAGCAAATGCTTCACTGTGCCAAGCCACACCCACCTCTCAGACACTGTCAAATAGTTTGGAGGGGACTGTTGGTTTTTGGGTTTTTTTGAGAAACAATGCATTTGTCTTTCCACATAAATCACCTGCAGAGAAATTAAGAAAAAGGAAGAAAAGAAAAAAGCACCTCTCAAACAAAGCAGCATAAGCCCTATATTAGGCATCAGACTGGCTAATTGCTGCTGAAGTATTTCCCTGCGATATATATATTTTGAGCAAACACCAGAAATATGAGCACTTAATAAGTGACAAAAAGAGAATTTATAGAAAAAACAGACATAACAAGGCAAAGTTAATTCATCACAACTTTCACATAAGCCTTTGTTGGGCAGTTGGCCAGGCCCATCACATTATCTGTTTGACTCAGTGAGTCACTCCAGCTAATAGAATTTTGCCCCGTGTTTGTTGTTGCCATGGCAATGCAATATTATCAGGCATGTCATGTTCACAGATCAGTAGCAGCGGCGCTGCTGCAGACACACAACAGCTTTCAGCCTTTGACCATAAACAGGAATTCACTCCACAGTCAGTCTGTCAAAAAGGAAGTCGGCTGTGGTGAAGAAGCACTAGTGCCAGTACTACTAGCCTTTTCCTTTTTCCTTTGTGAGCGCGTTGCCATTATCATTAAAATAACCTTGAGTCGTCATGAATTCATTCATTCACAAACATTGTCAAAGAAGGTGCAATAGTTCAAGAGAATCCAGAGGGTCAAAGAGAGGACTAGTTTTAAATCTGTGCCTATTGAACCTGGAAATGACATAGTCTGTTAGATATAATCTTATTCTTACCATAGCAAATCAAGCTGTGTTGACTGGCACCAATGTCCAAGTCAATTCAGCACCATGAAAGGTTACTAGGAGTAAAGAGGTCATATCCTTTGTGGTATTGCTTTGAGAAATAAACTTAGGCATGTGTGGGAATATTTTACAAAGAATAGCTTTTTCAGCAAAAGTGAAAAACAAATCCTGTCAGGAATCTATAGAGACTGCAGGTATTTTCTGACATAGCCATATTTAGTGTTTAAACCAAAGATATAATTGCTAAGCTTTTTCAATATTTTAAATGTTTAATTGAGTCATAAATATTCCACCAGATATTTTAATTGCTTTCAAAAAAAAAGGTTAAATATCTTTTTGAAACTGCATTTTGAAGCTGAGAATGTACTCTGTCTTGGGGTTTATAAGGATTTTCATTTTCTTTCTAACAGACATATCAAATAATAATAAAGAATACATGGGAAAGTGAACATAGATGCTCTGAATTTGATTTGTTTGATAGATTATGCAAGATTTAGCCCCCCATGTAACTTCTTTGATATCAGCTGAGTTGTTCTGATTTACCCTGCTTTGAAAGGAGAATTAAGATTCTTGGATTTAAAGTACAGGAGAGAATTTTTGAAAGGACATACTGTTTTTTAATGCCTCTGTTGAATGGAAAGACCTGTTTAAACATTTGTTGTCACATATGTCCCAAAATGTTGTTGACAAGCTATACTGGCATTGAGAGACCCTACACAAAGTTTAGGAATGCATTTGAAAATTATTATGAGCAATAAGGGGATGATTATGCTTTTCCTTCTGTGGCTTTAGACTGGTATAACTCTACGTGTGATTTTAAAGCAGTTGCTGCTGAAATGCTAGGGGAAGTTGCTCCATTCTGGTAAGTGCTGTTCCACTTTACTGCAGCACTGATTCTTATGTTACACAGCTGAGACCACCAAAGTGCTCACATTTACACTGATGAAAGCAAAAAGAGTGTTTGGTGCCTAATATTTAAAGCTGAACTCTGGGACCTGTCTTAGCCTATGCTTGGTGAATACGGAGCAGAAGTCCTGAGACGTAAAGCTTTTGCCCACAAGCCCTTTTCTGCTGAACAGAATGTTTCCTCTCAATGGAATGGATTTATGTTTGCTATGCATTGGCATGAATCTCCCTGTGCTCGCACCATGGCACAGATCCTGCAGCCTGGATTTTCTTAAAGTCATAAAATAGTCTGTCTCTCCCATGCTGTCCAAAGAAACACTAAAATCTATTGACTATGTGGTGTATGACCAAGAGAAGTACCAGTACCGGAGTTTGTTAATGACCATGTGATTAAATCAACCCTCCTCTTGAGCATGAGACTTGAAACTGTTTCTGATGATCGGGAAGGAGTTATGGTAGAATTAAATGTCTGTTCTCAACTCCTAACATGAAGGGGCAAGCACAGCTTGATGAAGTCCCAAAGATTTTATATAAAGTGAGCTTTTAATCAAATTCTGTTTGCTTTAATAGCATTACTCTCGTTTTACTCCAGGGAAGTAAACATCAGAATGAACTCCAGGGAGGAGACAATCTCCCCTAGTTTTGGGGAGTAATGAACAGAAAGACTTTTGAAATCATGAAATGGGACATGACCAGTGAGCAGATCTCTGTGCACCTGCATAGGTGTTTTTCAGTCAGCCTGAAGCATACTGATATAAGAGAGAAGGAAAGCAAGGGAGGAGTGAGATACATCTATGCCTGTGTTTTGTCTAGTCATAAAAGTGATAACGTTAGGCTTATGTTGGCTAAAAGCTATCTCAGTGAAATTGATGCAGCTCCTCTGCATGACCATCCTTTGATCAAGTCCAGAGCGACAATTGTCAGTCTGGCTTGAAAGGGCTCTGAAGGTCTCATGCAGACTCTGTACTAGGTAGAATAGAGTGTTAAACAGTGAAATGTCATCCAATTCAATAGCATAACCAAACAGGTGCAGTTTTAGTGTGTTTGAGAAGGAACAAAATACACAGAGTCTGCTCTAGTAGAAATTGTGGAATAAACTGGTTATGGTTCGGATCATTACATCTTAGAGTAATGGCTGTTCTGTTTACCCCAAGGGTCAGCAGATTTCTGCCATTCAGTGGCAATCTGCAAATGCATTTCAGCTAATCATGTCAAACTAGCAAAGGAAAATAAGTCATTGACATTTTAAAAATATGTTTTTAACACATAACTTTTTCTAAAGACTGTGTGATCTACATGTGAATAAAAAATTCCACTCTGTTTGCTAGTTTTCTTCTATTGAAATGAAATACACATTTTCCTGGAACTTGGCTCTACTGTAAACACCTTCAATTTTATTTCTTACATCTGCATGTCACTTTGTAATTTAAGTCCCATATTTTTAAAGAAAAATAATTTTTTTTCCCTTTTTTTTCCCTTTGACTCCATCAGAAAATAGTCTTTCTGAAAAAGTAAGTTTAGGAGTTCCACAAAGGAGGTGCATCCATTTCATGAAGGAAATTCTTGTTACACTGTGTGAATAAAGTCTTAGCGAAAAATATATGTGATATCCTATGGGTGTTAGAATTTGCAATTGTATTATCCGGGTAGTGTGACCTATATTAAACATAATCACAACTACATGCTTTTATTGCTAGGCAGATCTGGTAGAAGCTTTTAGGTACATGCAGGCACTGAAAAATGAAATTTCAAAGTCATCTGCAAGGGTTCATACGTTTGTCACGATTATGACAAAAGATGTTGACTCTGAGGAAAGGAAAATATTCAGCAAGCGCTGAGAAATTTTTATGTAGATCTACTTTTACATCATGATTCCTATCCAGCACCTCTCCTTCTCGTCTTATCTTGAAAGAGAAGTTTCTTGGAATTCCCTAGAAAATAAGAATTGTAAAACATTTAATTTTGGCTGCATCAAATGAACTTTTTCAAATATCTTGTGGTAGCAAAAGAGAAATGAGCTCAAAAAGTGGCTCCACAGAAAATGATAATTTGGGATTTGCAGCTAATCTCAATATTATTATTTTGTATAATTTTTGGAAACATTTGAATATGGAGAGCCTTCTAGAACTGAAAGGGAAACAAAATATAATTTATTGAAAGTCTTTTCCATGAGACTTGATGCTTTATGCATTTGAATTCTGACAGCAATGTCATCTCTTAATAAGAAACTTAAATTTATGAAGGTAAAGAAAACTTCTCAAGATACTTCTAAGAAATGCAGAAAAATTGAGATCCAATTATCTTAAAAGACAAAACAATGTCTAGTGAGTACCTGGCTAAACACAAAAAGTCACCTTTTGCCTTACTTTAGTAATATAATGATAGGTTTATCTGATTAACTGTTACTCGGAAACATTTTCCCTGTATGTCTTGTGTCAGAGGTCATTAAGAAAGGATCCTGAAAGGTGTAAGTGGTGGAACCTTAGGTTAAACTCCTACTTTATAAGTCTGAATATGCTGAGATATTCAGATGTTTAGCATATGGTATGACAGAAAATGATATATTTGTGATCTAGACTTCGAGGATCTTGACTGAAGTCAAAATGGTTGTCATACCAAGTGAAATCATAGTCTTATTGAAAACTATGGCAAAGTTCCCATTGGCTCTAGTGATCCCACAGTTTTCAACTGTGCATTTTAACCTCGAGAACTCTGGTAATACCACCCCCACATCTAATCACGCATGTGGAGTTCCTTATTTTTCTAGACTTGGTGCTCTTATGTTGAGAATAAACACTGCAAACACCAAGAAATGGCAGCAGCAAATTGTAGGAGAAAGAAAGCATGGAAAATGATTGGAAGCAAAGGATTTGAGAGGGAACACAGGTTCCAAAATCTTTGGCAAAAAGATGCATGAGAAGACAATAAAGAAATTTAAAAGAAGAGGTGCAATGAAAACAATAGAGAGAAGATTGCACCCTGGAAGGAGGAAGGGACTCTAAATAAGCCTTGAAAGCGGGCAGGTATGGATGGATAGGAAGTAGTTGAGCATTCAGTTCTCATGCTGTGTGTAGGCTGAGCATTTAAAAATTCTACCACTTTAGCAGGTAAAGCTATTGCACAATGATAGTAAAGTTTATGTTCAACTGTTCTGAGCAGCTTTTTAACATTCACAGCAGCACATCTAAACAAATCATCGCACTTTTAATGAAAATCACTGTGATGTCGATCTGTGCTTTGTTTCAAATGTTCTTGTTAGTTTCTCAATCAATGTACAAGGCAACTTTTCAAGTGCATTAAAATGATGCTGTTTACCACTGTTATGATAATGATGGCTCTGTAATGCCTACCAAATATTTATCCAGTTTATCTAAATTGGTCGTCACAGTGACACTTCTAAAAATGTTTGTAGCAATGTTATTAATAGGGCTCCATATTGTATGCCATCTCCAGATTTTCCTTTAAGCCTAAACTGGGGCCCAGCTATTGCTCAAGTTGAACTGAGGTATGTTTTTTTTTTATGGTTACATGTATGTGTTGTCGTTGAACAGTTTAACCTCATTTTATATCAAAATTTCACAAGAAGACACAGTTGATTCTATAGAAATAATGAGCTGTAAGGTTCACAGGACATGTAGTACTCAATTTTGACAGCAGCACAGAGGAGCTCATGCTGATCAACCAAATAATTAGTCCTTTCACTTTATTGGCACTGGATTGAAAATAAGAGAGATATTCGGCATCAGCAATGAAGCACTAGAAGTGGAAGGAAACAGACATATGGACAACCTCTTCGTAAATCATAGCATCTTCATCTCCACAAAGAGCTGTTGTCTTAACGTACACATTCTGTGCTTAATTTATCTGTGCTTGAGGAATATGTTGGGGAAATTAATGAGGTCTGAGGTCTAACAGAATGATCCATTTTTAACAGAATCTATTTTTTTCCTCAATTTCTCTGTTTTGTAGTATCCTTCTTTCCAATGTCTGTAGAAAACAGTCTAATAGAAAAAGAAACAAAACTGTATTTACAATGTCATCAAGTATTATATCAGTTAAGTCAACACAATTATGGTTATAACATGGTGAACTGCCAGAGAAAAGCAGTCTACTTATTTACTACTAAATTTGTTGATTCAGTGAATGCTGAAGCTGTTCATTAATTGTTCAGCATAATATTTGTTGTGTACTCTGGAATATGTCTGAGAGAGGGGAAAGACAGGAAAGAAATAACAAAGCTGAACATAACTGCTTCTCCAAAACATTTTAATCCTAAATTGTATTTTCACTGGAAACCAGGTACCTGTGAAAGTTGTGAAATCTTCTTTACATGATTTGTCTACACAGAAAAGCTTCTTCATAATTTTATCTGGGGTCAAATGTTCTTCCATATATTTTATTATTCCTTACATATCTTACCTTTTGAAACCTCTATGGTTCATCTATGAATAATAATTCCAAATTTCCCAACCCCTCTTTCATAATCATTTTACTGGAAAAGATCCACCAATTTGTTCCAAAGTTCTTTTCATTCTCCAAAACAAACGGATTAAGGTTTGGATTAAAGAGACCGATAGGCAGTAGATGTTCTGTCTATCCCTGATTGTGATTTCATGCGGGTTGTTCCACCACTATGACCCATCCTAAGCTGAGTCAGCACTCCCCTATCACATGCACTTTACCGTTGTATCTCTAGACCGTTTTCCAGACCCTCATTTTAGCCCAAGAGTGATAGATCGCAGGGCTGCAGTGTGAGGCGGGTGAGCATACTGCTGCAGTGTTTCACCAATACCTCTTGGTATTCAGAGGTGGCAGTTTGCCATGCTCTGTCTGATCTGAGTCACTGTTTTCAAGCAAAAGCAGTACCCTCAAGTAGAGCCTGAACCCCCAGCAGCTTTGTCTAGGCTGGTACTCTGGCTAAGAAATCAGAGACCATGCATTCCTTTCCTAATCCTACAAGCTGGATGGTCCCCTTACCTAAGAGGCATCCAGAACAATACTTACACACCAAGGTGATTTCATCTTTTTTGAAACCTTCATAAATTCTCTGACCTTTCCCTATTTTGTAAAATATCCCTGAGTGTAGTTTACTGTACATTGATTTTAATAAGCATTCTCTATAGACCAATATGTATAATGTTGGAAATGGTATAATACAATTTTCCTCCACTGAAATGCTACAGAAAATTGCGCATTTTATACTGACATGTGCCACATCAATAATACAGTTTTTATATCTTATTTGTAGCTATTGATCTCAACAACATAATGAAAAATTGATTGCAATGAAGTGCACTACTTCTTAAGTGTAAATTTCAATGTCAAATTATTTTTATCTATGCTTCCCAATTATAGATGAAGCTTATACATTTATATATGTTTGCTTTTACAAAACTCTGGATCAGTAAATTAGATATGACAAGAATCTACTGGGTCAATAGAAACCTTGTTGCTCTCACTAAAATATGATTCCAAAATTAAATACACTAGTTCCCTTTCTTCATTATAGAAGGAATTAAAGTTTCTGTATGCGGTATCACCTTCCCGGGCAATTTAACAATTTGAAATAGGATCCTAAATCTTAAGGGGATATGGGCACACTAAGTATTTTATTGTGTGAGAAAACACTGAAATTCACGCACTCACTCTGGAACCTACATGGCAAAGTAAAAAAGGAACAGCATATTCTTTTGTTATCTCTTGAGACCTTATTATTTTTGAAGAAAATGTTTGTGTTTGGGAAAACCTTCTGTTATTAGAACTGACAAAAAATGTGAGCAGCTTCCGTACTGGGCAAAGGGAAGGCATTGGTTTCTATTTTCTGCACTATAAAGACAGTGTAACTCTATTTCTGCATCTCCTTCCTACCCTTTTGGGAAGATCAGACTGGGAAATTCAGACAATTCTTCTACTGGGTCACAAGCAGAGGTTACCTGCAGAGAAAGGTCCCTTACTCATTCTGCTTTCTGGGGACTGGGACACTAAAAGCAAAATTACATCTGCTTATAGAACTGCTTAGAAAAATAGCAAAACCATTGCTGATCTAATAAAACCCACTGCATGTTTCGTAATCAACAAAATAATTAGGTGTCTGTCTAAGCCAGTTTGCCCGGTTTCTTCCACTCAGTGAATAGGCATGGTAACTTCTGAGGTAGTAAAATTCATGTCTTCCTAAAGTGATGAGATTGAATCACCTTTCAAAGAGTCTGTCTCTTTGCACTGATGGCAGGCAGCAGAGAGGATTAGTCCACACTATAGGCCTTTAGGGCCTATGGTTGGAGAGGATGGATCTCACCATGAGGGCTGTATAGTGGTAAGTAAATGTTGGCTTGCAATGATGCCATAGCATTTTTGAACCACTGTAACATAACTAATAAGTTCAGTTATCTTACTGTCATCAAGGTAGATGTTGGAAATGTTCGTAGGACTGCAGGTGGAAAAAGGAGATGAGTGGTTTTGAGTGCTTTTTTGGATACCTTTGAATAGCGTCCCAGTTCTTCAGTTCCTCAGCACAGAAAGAAAAGTTCCTTCCCAAGATGGCTGCAGATGTAATCCTGAGTGGTGAACGAAGAGGGCAGATAATTTATAGCAATCTGTCTTTTTAAGCACTGCCAATAAAAGGAACTTGCCCAATACCTGGAGATCATCTCAGTCATAATCTAGTGTTCAGGATTTTTTTTTTTATGTCCCTACAAAACAACGTCCTCTCTCTTCTTCCATTTTTATTTCTTTTAGAGGAGGTTTGCCTTCCTCAGAACAGGATAATTAGTTATCTTCGTTGTGACCAGTTGCTGCAAAGGGAGGAGCAAAGAGCCGTTTCACATGCTGTGATAAAAAGAAAACCCATTTTCTCATGTATTTGTGCTTCATACTTCTCCAAACAAAACTTTTGACTGTTAGGATATCAACAGTACTGCTCTCCTATAAAGAATGTTTCATTTTCACAAAGGTTGAATTCATGCTGAAGTCTGTTTTATAGTGGTAATATTTATAAGGTCTCTTCCCATTCAGCTGCCTATGTTCATGACATTTGTTGACATTTGATCCTATCCATCTTTCAAATTTGGTTTATATCTGTCACAGGTTCAAAATTGATTTGAAATCAAGTTGAAAATATGACTTGAGCATGGTGGCTATTGTTTGCAGGAGAGGCCTACATAAATATCTGGTCTGAGATGATGAGAGCTATTTTCCCATTTCACTGCACAAGCCAAATTTTGTTACGAGCTGACACTGATGAAGTGACCATGCTGTCCTGTGCTAGACAGGTGTTCGCTTTGACCCTGTCCTCAGGCTGGCAGTCGGTCCACAACTGTAGGATATGCTGACAAAGAAAATGTCAAGCACTATTTCAATAAAGGCTGGCTTTTATTGTTTCTGTGCATTTGTTTGGGAATGGAGTTTTACAACTTTGCAAATTCACTTCAAGACATACTGAAGAAAATGTACTGAGAATTTGCATACTTCATGACTGATTTTTAAATACAGCCCACATAGGAACTTAAAAGCTATGCACATCTTTAAAAAGAAGATGATACTCTTACCAATTAGATAATTATTGTTATTATAGTTACTGACTACCAATCAATGAAGACTTCAGTGTGAGCTGGACTGCATGAGGGACACAGCAGCATACCCATGTTCAAGGAGAACTTCTTGCTGCTTAGAGTACTGTTCTTCTTTATCTAATTCCAGGACATAAATAGGCTCTGTGCACCTAAAAATCTTCCCAAGAAGTTAGTCTGAGCTGTATCACCACCCACAAATACATCAGCCAACAGGGAAACCTCAAAATAAATCACAATAATCATATAGTTAAAACTAAGATAATTTTCACATGACTCTTTGAAACCTATGTGTGTCATACTGAGACCAGGCTGAACAGTATTTTATCACCCTAATTAACTTACTGATGTTTCAAAGCAAAGAGCATGTCAACACAGCTGTACGAGGGATGAGCATGCAGGAGGAGTTGAAAGAACTATAAATATTAAAACTGAACAAACTGGGGTGGAAACTGGAAAGCTCCAGAGAGAGGCCGAGGAAAAGCTACTAGTCTTAACTGGGGAGGTGTCTTTTGCTATACTATATTGAGAGAGGGAGGCCTTGAAATTATCTAAAGGGAAATAAAATCAAACCATCATATCGTGAAATAACTGTTGAGATAACAAATGTGATAAAATCATGTTTGTAAGAGGGTAATTATTTAAATGGATGTTCCCCAATACAGGAAGTTTAAAAACAGCCATTTTTGTGAATTATTTATTATTTAGTATTTATTATTTGTTATTTAATGTAATTTACTTGCAGAGATTTACTTTTAAGAGGCCTGGCTTTGGCGTCCTGCATTGCTTGACCAACTGAGATCAACCAAAGCCAAGCCACAAGGCCAACAACTTCAGCATCCAGGTCCTCTGAGAAGACTGTTGCCCATATGAGAGAAAAAGAAATAAGGAAAAAAATATCCAAACCCTGTTAAATTCATGCTAAACACTGTCAAAGAGAAGAGACCTGCTAATTTATGCTTCGGAGAGAAGGTCTCATTTTTACTCCCTTACCATTTTTCTAAGATAATAATATTGATGGTATGATACATGTCTCCTCAAACTTTCTACTCCATGCCAAAAGCTGGTGACGTAAAATGACCTACTACGAGGGGTATAAAAGATGTTGCCTTACACCTCATCAGATTACTTAGAGTTTGAGTTCAGTTCTCAATGAACATAGAAAAAATATACAGACAATTACTCTATTTCATCCACAGAAAAATATATTTGGCATACCCTATCAGACACCAAAGAATTCAATTCCCTGTTCCCAGATCCTTAATGAAAAAAAGGATGAAACCTAATTCCTACTGGAAAAAAAATCAAAGCTTTGTTGGTATTTTTATTCCATGGATAATTGGGAATAGTACTGAGAACTCTGCAGACATTTTTTTAGCCTCCAAGAAATAGCTGGGACAAGTTCATCAGAGAGGTTTTGGAGTTTCCTTCCCTGGAGATGTTCAAAAGCTGTCCGGACACAAGCCTATGCAACATGCTCTAGGGGAGCCTGCTTGAGCAGAGAGGTTGGACTAGATGATCTCCAGTGGTGCCTTCCAACCTTACCCATTCTGTGATTCTATGTGATTCTGTGTAATCCGAGTACTCTCAGTGTCTGATGGAGCAATAAAAAGAGAGAGAATAACTGTTTAGTTAACTGTGTGATTCCGACTTTCGAGCTGGACATTTCAATTAGTTGCTTTTTCCCTGAATTCTTTCCTTGAATCCTTTTCAGTCCCTAAGGAGCATATTTACAACAATAAATTAGAAAATCAGTTAGAGGGAGTGCACCAGCTAGCAGTGGTGAGTGACGACTCGGACCAGCACATTGCACATTTAGGCAGATTGTACATTGCTCGTATAGTGGTTTTTTGCACCATTTTACGCATATAACCACAGGGCCTGGCTGAAATGTTTTGCATGTAGCCATGCTTCCTTCTGATTTCATAATAGAAGGAGTTAATCTGTCCATGAAGTGCTATAGCTCAAGCCGAGGCTGTGGCGCAGGAAGACTGAGAAAATTAAGTTGTGCTGACTAAAGAAACTGGATGATTCTTTACCCAGCTAGGGTAACCAGTAGTTACAGCAGAGTTGGTCTAAACCAAATGTCAGGAACCTGTATGGCCAAGGGATGGAAAGTTCTAAAAATTATCCTATTGATCACAAAGGTCTTCTTGATAGGTATTTGAGACTAGACATCTCATTATGCCTATGCTTTAAGAAGCTGCACTCAGGCTTTTACAGAGGGTGTTAATAGCCTTGATTTGAGATATGCATGACATTTCTCGGTTGCAAAATGAAGTAAAATGTTATTTTTCATTGGCCTTGCCTTTAACATTCATTGATGTGATCTATACACTATGAAGAGTTCTTCCATGTTCTCTGCTGTTTTGACAGTACCAAGGAAACATTTTGGCATCATTGTTTCCCACTGACTTAGTAAACCATTCAGCAATTCTTTTGCTGGCTGTCTTTCCACTTTAACATAAGTAGCAAGATAAGGGAAACGTAGCAAGTTTCCAGTTTTACATTGTACAGATAGGGCTTGGTGAAAATTATTTCTGTTCTCTCTTGCTCCAGTACATTCTTTAGAAGAGGGATGACTGTGTTGCTTTGTGAGACTGTGTGCAACCATAGAAGGAAGCATTCCATGATTTTATAGCTGTATATCTGACCTAATTTAATTTAATTTAACTCGAGGAAATAGGAGGTTACATAATGGCCTACTATCCTTATTCTTAATTCGTCAAACAGGACTAAAAAGAGTCTTCTTGCTTCACAGCATGCTACAAAAATTAATTCATATTTTACAGAACTTTTAGCTGAACTTCCTACTTTTACTTCTAGACTTTCAGATGTCTCTTCACATGTCCATTAACTGTGCTGCTGTCATATATTTTGGTGCAGCAAATATCATACAAGTAAAAGAAAATGGCCATTTTATTAAGGTGGCCAGGAAATATAACCTAGTATGTATTGGGACAACACCTGAGAGTCTCTGAAGCCTCTTGCAACACAAAAACACTTTTTTCTCCCCTTGGGAATTCTCTTTAGCACCATTTTGTTTAGTCTGTAGAAGTTCAAGTTTCATCAAAGTAGTATTTATTTGTATAAAACTGTATACCAGATGTCTGCAACCACGAAGACTCTAAAGAATTTTGTTGCCAATGTGACCCTGATGGTTTCAACAATTATAAACTGAAACAGGTCTGTTTACACAAGGCTTTAGTGTTAAACTATAGGCAAACATAACTATGTGGACTCAAAGTCTCTCAGACAGACACATCCAGTTTCACAAATATTCCAGCAAATGAAATCTTGGAACTTGTAATCTACTAAGTATAGCACAAAGAACATGAAAATCACGATGCAGTAGTACTTAGCACTTATATATAGCACTTTACATCTTCAAAGTACTGTGCTAACAATATCTAATTAATCCTCCTCAACTAATTAATCCTTTCCAGATCAGGAAGCTGAGACACATTAATTACAATTATTATTTATGTACTTATATAGCACCATAGGTGTGCATGCCACTTTGAGACTTATAGACCAGTCCCTCACTATTATAAGCAGCTAAAATTTGTCTTTAATACTAATAGGAGAAACTTTGCGGCATGCAATATTTGGAGGGAAGACTTGCCCTGGAAAAGTTTACAGCTGTGCACCAGATTCTACCATCAGATTTTTGCGTAAGAAAACATGGTAAAAGACAGCTGGATGTAAGGACCTATGTTGTTATTTTGGTTTTTGGTGCTTTTTAAGCATTGTTTTTGACAAAAAAATACTGTCGTGTATGAATTTGTTTTCAGGGAGTTCAGACCATGTCCAAGCCTCTCAACTCATGGATTATCAACAGCATCAACTGTTACCAATGGTATGTATGATGTTGTTAGATTCTTGTGTTGTGTGTCTTATCCATTATGAAGGATGAAGAAGATCCTGAAATAATCAATGGCTCCATTTTGTGGACAAAATATCTGAATGCTTATATTTGCAATTCCTTTTTAGGAGATGATCTCAATTGTCTCAGATTTTGGATTATTGTAGTGAAGGCCTAGTTTTAGTCATAGTGCCTAATTTCCCAGTGCAGTACAGAACAGAGTTTACCAGAGAGATTATTAATCATTATGTTAAAAATTACTTAATCTCTAGCACTAGTTCTTTAGTAGAAGTAGGTCTAAAATTAATGATAGCCTGGTTCCCAGCCCTTAGATGAAGGAATATTATAGGGAAAATAGAGAACATTTTAATAATGATCAGAGTGTGACCTATATCTCAATTCAGCTTCTATCTTATCCAGACAGTCCTTGATAATAGCAGAACACTATGCCAAGAAATTCAAGGCCTTTATGAGGAACAAGCTCTAGTAACCAAAACTTATTCAGGAAAAATTATTGTTAGCAACTTGCAAGCTGGTTCAAATCTGAGCAGATAGCTTCTTATAGAGCAATAGGTCGCTCCATTAAATGTAGACCAGCGTAGGACAATCTCCCTTCAATGTATTATGGATGGTCTAGAAACATCTTCAGAAACAGACAGAAAAATACATGCAATGGAAAGTATTTTTCAGTCTGAATATGCGTGCTTTTTTCATATTCTATGATATTTGCTGCATTTTAATCTCAGACTTCAAGTCTGTATTTGATGTTGTTCTATGAAATCCTTCAGATCAAGTGGATGAAATAAATCTTCTCTTTTAGAATTTCCTAGACTGAGGGCCTTAGAAAGGATATGGCTCAGTCCTCAGAGAATAAGTGGTATCAAAAAACCAAAATTGGAAAAAACTTTGGATTTTTATGTTTGTGTATTACATATTCACTATTCTAAAATATTTCCTGCAGTTCTTCTTCTGACAACAATTCAGAAACTACACGTTTTGAATATAGATAAATAAGATTCCACTTTTGAGCCAGTTTGCTTAGCTGTGACTATATATAGTTCTTCTGTGTTATAGCTCTTGAACAAAAGTGAAGAACAAATTTTGTCAGGTTTTTTCTCCACAGTTGAAACTGTAAGGGTTATTTGGTAAGGAGAATGTAATTTCCTGAATTGGCATTTTTCCAATACATGTGGTTTGACCTCTTTCTAATGAAGATTTGTTTATTTAAAGTAGCAGGCCACAATCAAAGACCAAGTGTATTTTCAGAGAAGGAGGTGAGGAAGTGAAAACCGGGAGCAACAGTAAAGAATTCTAATCAGAAATAAAACACCTAAAAGTGTATTGAAACAGTGTTCTGCAGTGCTTCAATTAATCCCAGGCTGTTTTACCTCATGCAACTGGTACTTACAAGACAAATAATATGAGCTGACGCCAACCAGTCTCATGTTTTCATTAGGTTAAGCCATTATTAGAGAGTGCTTCAGATGTATTGAGTGACGGTGAACTTTCTGCTCTCAGGGTGTTGTGGTGCAGTCTTAGTCTTCCCATGGGTTCAAGCACCCAGGCTTAAGCTCTGCTTTAGGTTTGTGCAGAATGTCCACCAGCCAAGTGATGTAGAAATGAGTAGCAGTTTACTGGGAGTAAGAGTTGCTGCTTACTTCTTTTCGGTGTGTGTCGCTGGCTAGTTAAGTCAGAATGCCTTAAGTATTAGAAGTGTGATTGACAACTTAGTGCTGGACTGAAGTTGACCTCTTCTCTAGGCTTCTAAAGCACCCAGTTTGGGGAGAAAAAACCTCAATGCCTGTGGTTTTACAACTACCAGTTTAAATCCCAATGTTTCAACAGCCTCAGGTGAACCCTACTTTCCTCTAGGTTTTCATGGACTGAATTCAAAGCTCAGTGATGCTTTTACTGTCATGAACTTTCCGAATGACTGAAAAAGCCAATGCTAAGGAATGCACAAATACTCCATCCCCACTCCTCTGCCCCCAGAAGCTCAACATACAAAAAAGTTCCATCATCATCTGAAATTAAAGTCCTTATTATTTCCTTGAGTAAACAGTGTACATGTATTACCAGTATTGCACCCCATTACAGATAGTATTCGAATGTAAGAATTCTCACCAGTCCTCATCATGATCTAGCTGTGAACTAATCACTGCTGTGTTAAGCCTTTTGAAAGCAGCCACCTACAGCAGGATGAATTTCTCTGCAAAAATCTGAACAAACTAAAAGACAGACACAAAAGCAAATGTTGAATATAGATCAGTGCAGGAACTGAGAGACAGCTTCACCATAGTCACTGATAATAGCCAGGTATCTATCAAGAATTTGGAGCAGTGTATCTAATGAAATGTGGAAATGGAAGAATTGTATGGAGCATGAGTGGAATTTGTAGGGGTCCGGAGGCCAAAGGAGTGTGCAAAACCCGATATTGCACTGTGATTAAGGCCGGTGGCTGAAGGATGGATGCAGAGGACCAGGAGATGGAAAGAACAAGTGACCAATTCATAATTGTAAGGAAGAGGAAAGCCACTACTGATTTGTATAATTAGAGGGGACATGGGAACCATCAGAGAAGGAAGAAGTCCCTAGCCATATGTTTAGGGTCACGTAAGATTGATGGAATGAAAAGAAAAAGGCACATAAAGACAGGTCAGCTATAACTTGTTCTTTAGACCAGCACAGTGTTATGTTTCAAGGCAAAATACCTAAAAGTGGACCTCCCTTGCCACAAGTCAAATGTCTGAATGAAGGCAATGCATTCATTTCAAAGGTGGATTTTATATCAATGAAAAGGAGAAATGATGAAAGAAAAGGAGTTTCTGAGGATTGGATCTATTCTCTGAGAATCTGTTCCTTTTTTTTCAGCTGTCAGTCATGAGCTGTATATGAGAATTTTAAGAATATATGGACAAGATGACCCTCTGAAGATGTGAAGCGGAAGCTGGGATTTAAGGGGTTGCTTTCTGCTTCCTCTCCTCCCCTCTCTCTTCATCTCCATTCTTCCCTTTCTCCCCCTTCCTCCCTCTTCCCTTCTTGTCTTCCTTGTTTCCTTTCTCTTCCTCTCAATATAGGTTCACGCTGTGGAGTTTGTGAACAGCATGGCAACATATCATCAAAAGCAGCAAGCTCGGAGACAGTGCTCAGGTCATTCTCCCAGCCTGCTCCATGAAACCAGCCAGCTCCTGTGCACTGCTTGCTGACTGTAGCTGATTCTTTGTTGATAAAGAAGGGTCAACATACATAATCAGATTTGTGCTATTCCTTCCCATGATCAAAAGGAGGAGGTTCCATCTTCCCTCATTTGAAATCTTTGCTGAAGTACTCAGTCAGCAAACCTCCCTACTAAGTGCCTCTACAATAATTATAGGTTTGCAGATTTTTTCTTTCCTCACTCACCCCTGCCACCCTTGATGAAAACAAAAACTGTGGGCTTCTATAAAAGCTCATGAAGGAATGAAGCTAAAAGGAAGAATCTTCCTCTGCATAATTCCAATATTGATGAATTGAGGCCTAAAATGCCTTTTTGTATTTCAAAAAACACTCAGAGTCCATGCTTAAAATCGAGATTAGCTCTGTCAAGAAGCAGTAAATTCAGCAATAAGATTTAATCTCTGTGACACTCAAAAGACAAGATTCAATTATATTCTGTGATCTTAATTGAATTACAAAACCCCCCTCAAAAGTAATGACATTATTTTATATTTTCCCCAAGCCTAGTTTACTTGGATTGAAAAGAATTAAATAAGCCATGGTTTGAGAAAAATATGTTTGTTTTTGCTGCCTAATAATTCACGGCTTTTAGAGAAGCTAATATCCTTTAAGTAAAAGACTAATATCTATCTCTGGAAGTGCTTTTTTTGACCCATCTGGTTTGTCAGAAAAGTCTCCTACCTCTGATATTTATACAATATCATGCAAATGTCAAAATCTGAATGTCATCTTCAAAGACCCTTTTATGTCAGGCAACCCCTTTATAGGGAAAAAATAAACAATTTTATGTATGCATGCTTGATGCCAGTCCAATTAATAAAAGCCTTTTTTGCTATGCTTGGCTACAAGCAAGTTTCTCTTTTGAAAATGAACAGAGGGAGAATGAGATAAAAGGTCTGTATTGTTTCCTTGCAAATTTTACAGTTTCATTTTTAATTTGTGTTTGGATGTGAGGATCTTGGTGCAGATGGTGTGATAGTCCACAGTATGTTCTGAGAACCTGAAATGATAACAAAGATATGCAAATTGAGAGGGTGCTTTGGATGAAAGCCAGGATATCCAATTTCACAATAGCTGAAAACAAATTGATGTGCCCAGCAAACTACACAGAGTAGCACTAGGAAATGTAACAGTGCCAAAACAAATTATATTAATGACCTGAGCAGTTTGTTGAACTCTATTGGCTAGCTTAATGTTGGTTACATTTGTCTGCGTTGGCACTTCATTTGCTGCACAAAACAACTTTTGTAAATGAAAAAATAATAAAAAAAAAAACCAACAAAAAAAGCACTTTATGAAAAATCAATCTTGGTAATTGCAAAATAAAGTTATACAGGAATTATTTTTGCATCTGAGAAATGTCCACCATATTTCATGTGAAACAAATTGAAAAAGTAGATACTCTTGAAAGTCAGAAATAAGATTTGAAATTATTTCTATGAGGAAACACAAATCTCACCCTATTTAATGTTTAAATCTAGATGAACATTACATTTAGTATCAAAAAAACCAAACGGTAACATTTCTATTATTTGATAGAGAAACATAAAGGAGTTGCTTTCAAAGGGAATATATCAATGTAAAGCCAATGTCGGCAGTAATTCCAAAACAGTAATATTATTCACATTTTTGCCAATGTTGAAATGAGAACCTGAGCCCTTGGCTGTCATTTCTGTCTTCCCCTCCTCCTTTCTTTAAGTGAAAGATTCCCGTCTTCAAGTGAATCACATTAAACAGACTTAAAAAAATTGTTCTTTCCCTAAACTATGCTTAAATAGATGAGTCAAAAATTCTGCCACGAATATTTGTAGATTGACTGTCCCTTAACAGTTCATATATTTTTACGTAAATATCTTTCTTCCATTTAGAATTGAAAGTCAAAGACACTTTCAGTTTTCATAAAATCATACATTGACAATGCAGTGAATTGAATGCACCTTTCATACATTTCAGTACTCCATACTGAATAACATATTTGAACTACCCAGATCCATAATCTGAATCTTTTTAAAGCCTAATTTTGAATTTGAATCTAAAGGTAAGAAATTTTTTATTTTCAAATACTGTAACTAAGTTGGGCCTAGTAGCGGATAAAATAAACTGAGTTTTGATGTGCTGCCCCTGCAGTAAATAGGTTGCCTCCCCAGCTGGCATAAGAATACTAGAGTTTCAATAGAGAGGTACCAGTCTAAGACACTCAGACAACAGTGAACTGAGTATTTTGTTTTAATTTCCAGAAACACCAATAATCCTTTGTCCATCTGAAACAACAAGGACATTTTATAACATATTAAATAAAAATAAAAATAGTGGTACATGCACATCCCATCTCCCCCACTTCGTGTACAACTGTAACTTAGAGTTGTTATAAACTGTTGTCATGTATTAAAATGAGAACCTGTTACTTATCGCTTGTAACTTTAGTTTAATGTCTTGCGAGAATGAAAACAAATACTGGCAGGGAATTCATTGAATGTTCAGTACAAAGACAATGTGCCTCGACTGTTAAATGTCACCTATTCTAGATACATTTAGATTTGTCCTACTGTTCTTGTGAAAAGCACTTGCAGTTATATTTTGGGCTTTTGTTGACTTTAGCCTTCCCTTTGAAGTATGGAAGGTAGTTCAAGACAATTTCAATACCCTAATTTCTGTTATTGCAATTTCATAGATAAGCATAAAACAGATCTGAAAAAAACCAAAGCAACCAAACAAAAATCCATGAACAAACAAAACCCCCCAACTTTCCACTCCTCAAAAAACAAAGTACCAGTAACCCAAGCCCCTTTGCTACAAGTTTTTTCTCTCATATTTTGTTTCTTCTTCAAAAATCTTGAACTTGATTCCA
Organism: Melanocharis versteri; assembly: GCA_013397845.1. Lineage (NCBI taxonomy): Eukaryota > Metazoa > Chordata > Aves > Passeriformes > Melanocharitidae > Melanocharis > Melanocharis versteri. The sequence continues at coordinate 2,074,610 of VZTG01003862.1, forward strand.
GAAGGATCTTTCTCCACAAATGAATTTGCACTGGCTATCAGAGAGCGATGTTCCACCAGGTTCTGCAGCACCACTCCTGCACTGGTCCTGAGCCTAGAGGTGTTTCTCATGAGCGATTTGCCATGGGAGAAACCTGATGTGGAGTTACAGTAATTTGAAGGGGATTGAGGTGGATAGGGTAAAGAAAACAGAGAGAAAGGGAGAAGGGCAAGTAATCTTCTCGTTCTTGGTCCTGAGGGATTTAGAAAATGTAGCTCAGATGTACAGCTTCTAGATCAATATTTTTGGGGAGTCTGAGTTTGAAGTTGATAGTTACAGGTTGGATGCCTCTTTTTACGTGAATAGACAACATGTTTAAAAGACTTCATGACCTCCCCCTCAGAAAACAAACTCCACCCCTGTGACAGGGTAGCAATCACATACATCTTCAAAAAGATGTGTGGGAACGACCCACACCCTTCCTTAAGCCTTCTCCTCTGCTTGTGATAACAGGAGGAGGTGATCTGGCTCTGTGGTTTTTACCTCATCCAGCATTCAGAATGATTCATTGAGTGAACACGGAAGATTTAAAAGGTGGGATAAAGGTTTCTTTACTTGGTGATATGCACTGCATGAAAATGTAGAAGTTTCCTCAGCTGGTTGGATGGGGGGAGATAAAACAAGTCAGCCTGGGAAGTCCCTATAGGCTCACATGACTGATCTGGAGGGATGGAAGACAAATTAAGGTTTTGGATTTCTTTGAAAACCACCCCAAGAAAAATGCCCATACTCTATTTAGAGATTTTTTGCTTTTTTAATGCCCATGTCTCCATTTATTTTGCTTTTCCCCTTATCACACCAGCCTGGGTTATCCTGGGCGTATCTCTGCAGAGGAAGAAGTGGAATGAAGGGAATATAGAGGTAAGAGACTTGTGGAGTTTATAAGCTTTGATGTTGTTCACCACTTTTTATATGAATTGTGGGTTTTAGTTAAGAAACTGCCAAAGTGTAAATTTACTCCTTGCTTGCAAAAGTACTGCGGTTACCTCGCAGTGGCACCAATGCAGTGAGTTCCATGTGCTGCTCCGGGATCGGCTTGGCAAAGTGGGGCTGCACCGGAGCTGTAGGCACTGCCTGGAGGGCAGGTCTGCCAGACCTCCCCGTGCAGCAGGTTACATCTAAGTGCCACCGGGACCTGCCCCTGTTGCAGAAGGTGCACATCAAAGGGCAGGTCCCACCACAGCTAGCAGAGAAACGTCTGCTCCCCACCACAGGCATGAAATGAGGTCAGAGAGTGACAGCCCCAGCTGAGACAGTCCTTGCTCTGCAGTGGCAGGTTGCGAAACCAAGACTTTCGGTGGAAAACTGGGAGCAGCTCCTTCTTGCATGAAATGTGTAATGTCTCTTTTTAGCCGTGTGCTCTCAAGCTTGAGGTGCTTGTTCCAAACACTCTCATCTCCCACTGACTTCATTCCTCTGCGTTACTCCCACACTCTCTTCAGTAGGTGTGCAGTGCTGTGCCATTTATATGTTGCATACAATGTGTCTGAGAGAAGTTTAGCTTTTCTAATTAGGCACCGTGCTATTTTAGAAACCTTTTTTTCATAGCAAGTTGAAGGTGTAAGTGCAAATTTGACACATATTTGTCAAAGGAAATAATAATAATAATAATAAAATCCTCACAAAGCAATTAATAGCTTTTCTTAACTGATGTATCTATGTAACAGCAAAGTATAGGTTTTAGATGAGCCTGAAAAATGACCCTTGGTAAAGAGCTTGCTAAAAGGAATACCTTGGAGCTGTCCATCAGTTGCACAGACGCACACAAATCCTGAGCAGCGAGGCAATGTACTCTCTGTCTTCATGCATAATACATACAAAATAGGTGAAGTGGTATGTAAAGTGAATTTTAATTGGTTATAATTGTCATTTCATTTAGTAAAGTATTGTCTGGAGACCAGGATATCAATTAGCACTCTATGGACTCTGTTACTTATGAAAATATGCATATATAGAGATGATGTGCTCTAGCAGCAGATATACTTTAATTAAGAAAGTGGTACAGTAAATTAAAGACCTTTAAAGTATTAATTAATTGGTGTATAGATCAGTTCTGAGTTTCAACTTGGTAAAGTTAGATCACTGTATGTGATTTAAATGAGATAAGAAATAAACATGCATTCTGTGTTGCTTTTAGGTTTTTAAAGGCGTTCATTGCCACAACCATGTTAGCTTAAATATGAAATAAATATACCACTTCCCGATACAGCACTTAAGTTTTATCATAAATTGGACCTGCTTAAAGTTATCATTTTTTCATACTAAAATATCAACCAGAAGTGTTTGGTCAGGTGTCTTTATTCTGCTCTTTGTGTATATGTCCTTCATATCCCTTGGTATTAATAAACACCCCAGCATTAATAAGCTAAAGAGAAGTGACTGATGTATTCCACACTATTATTAAATTGTTGGTAACCAAGGCAGGTATGTTGGTTAGGTTTTTTTACCTTCTTCTTTTCCGTGGGGGATGAAGAGGGACCTGTCCCTTTTTAACCACTTGCTCTGAATGACTTTTATACCCAATATAAGTGTGAAAAGAGGATGAATGTCACCTCTCTTCTCTTTCTCCTCCTGTCGATGCATACTCCTTCTTTTGATTGACAGCTACTAATAACCTTCCTGCCCTAAGTGCCATGGAGACACTTTATTAGGACAAACAGCCAAGGAAATCTAGGAATGAAGCCAAGCCTGCAGTGAGTTATTATCGGGCTTGTATTTATCTCAGCTTTGTAATTTTTTTCAGTGATATGCAAATCCTGAAATAGATCTTCTTCTGTTGAAGGACAGGTCCCTCTGTTAATTGATCCACTGAGATTCAGCCTAACCTCTTTTAGCTATCAGCCAGGGAAACAGGCTACATAAAAGAGTCTCAGTGCTGTATACAGTTCACATAAATTCACTGTGCATTCTACAAGGAAAACTTCCACACAGAAAACGCATTTTTAGTTCCTGAACATATTTTACATATCAGTGTTATCTGCATAACAGATCAAACTGATTTGTTTATTTGTTTATTAGATATGTATGAGGGTACACTCATAATCAAATGCGATTTTAGATGGAGCTTACTTTCTTTCTGGAACACTACACCACAAACATGTATTGTAAAAACACATTAAATGAATTTCAGACATAATGAAAATGCATTTGTTCAAAATCACCATTTAAAAAAAAAACAACCTTACATTACAGAAACACTTTATTACTGAGCAATTTGACTGTTTGGGAATTAGCAACACAGGTGCATCTCCCACATGCCTTAAGATTCTGCAAACATTTTTTGTTTCTGTGTGGAGATTTGCAGCAAACAGGTAACGTTGATTCAAATAGGTTTTTAATAGCATATTAATAACAGCAGCGAGATGGATTTACTTCTGTTTTGTCTTTCTATAGGGATAGGTCCATTTAGCAAGCAATCTATTTGACAGAGAGTAGAACCGGTAACAAAGGGAAATGTTCATGGAAACACTGATAATAATAATCATTACAATCATAGTTATATCAAAGAGTCCAGAATGAAAAGGGATCTGCACTAAAAGTGGCATTATTTTTAGATTTACATAGCATCTCTCATCCATAAGAATCTTGAAGATCTTCATCAACCCCTAACGTAGTGGCATCAGTACAAGTACGGCTACTGCTGAGACAGGGAAGATAGCCCAAGAAGGGGCAAATTTGGAGCTGAGTTTAAACTCTGCTGAGGAGCGAACAGGCATCAATAATGCTCACACAGTGTGGACCAGCTTTCATTCTGACACCTCATCTAAACCATGACAACATGAAGTGCACGGGAAATCTATTACCAAAACCTTCCTGGTTTCTCAACCTGAGAGACAGAACGATGTGCGGTAATGAGGTGTGAGGCATGAAAGCCTGTGCTCTAATCCCAGTTCTGCCCGCCAAATTATGTCATGGCCTTGAGCAAGTCATTTCACCTCTACTACTTTAAAATGAGGATGATAAGCCTTACAAGGCTCAGTCTATGATTCTAACTCAGTATGTGTTTGTAAAATGCTTTCAATATGTGAAATACTTATGCAGGTATGAATAATTTTTGTGAGTTCAACAATAATACCTGGAGTGAGGAGCTCCTGAAAAGGCAGCATTATTAGTGTTGGCAAGGATGCAAGAGAATCTGAACTTCAACTTAGATTAGAACACAGACCTCTCCTAACACTGAACGTTATAATTTCCATAGAAAAATGTCATGTCTTGTTCCTATGTCTTCAGTAAGGCAACAGGAGAACCTGGACAGGAATACTTTTACATTTCTGGGAGCTGAGATCAAGAATTAATGTGCAACTACAGCACTTATGGACATGTTTGATTCCTGCTAATTTTAGTCACATTATGACCCATGTTTATAGCTGATGTATTTAGGCCTGACAGTGGTGGAGAACACCAAAAATAAAAATTGAACTTCAAAATTACTGGATCGTTTTGTGGGTTTCAGATGCAATGTATCTTTGAACTTTAATGTGTTGTTGAAAGCCTAGCTTTTCTTAATGAGATTATTTAGAGATAGATTTTACAAGTTGAGCTAACTTGTGCTCAAGTCCTTTATTCTTTTCCTCTGTCCTCCAAGAATTTTCCATCAATTATTGTGTAGAAGAATTCACCAGGCAAATCTTTGGTAAAAAAAGCTCAGTTGCATGTAGCTCATATATCTGGTGGTCCCTTGGCAGTTCTAGATAAACTGTCTGTGCGACATTAAATATGGCACTACAGCTTGAGAGATGTTAAATGATAATGGATTGTGCAGAAGACTACCAAATTTACATTGAGGGAGTCTACTCCTTTGTATTTTTCTGGCTGAGGTAATTTCTGACTAATGAAGATGTGAAATAAAATTATCACTCAGTTCTCTTCAGATTTCTTCCTCTTTTTCTTCTTTGTAATTCCGCTCTTCCATTTCCTCTCTGGTCATTTGCACACTGGTGTGTTAATAGTTTGAAGGAAACGTTTAGCGAATGACATCACTTCAGGGGCTAGGGCTCTGCAGAGGAGTAAATGCATCAACAGGAGATTTTATGAGATTTTTGAAAAAGGGTAGAGGGGGGCATGTCAGTAAAAATATTCATGTGGCATTAATCACTAGGTATAAGGATTTAAGAGATTTTCTCTTAAAGAAAAAACAGGAGTCTTGAAAGTAGATTTTCAATCTACTGGTTTTGACAGAAAAATTAACTCTGGAGAAGAGAGAGCACAGCATTTCTGTGAAGAAATGTGTTTTGAAAACAAACTTTTCTTTCTGTGATTTCTGTTTTGTTTGAGTGAAATTTATCCAACTGAAATTAGCTACATTTTTGTGCCTAAACCCAGAAATTTCACAGAATTTTTTGGAAGCAATTCTTTTTCAAGCATGAGATGACAGTAAAAGGCAAGCATCTCACGTTCCAAAGAATTTATAATTTAACTGGAGGTTTTTGTACAGATACATGAGGACAAGTGAATAAAATTTCGACTAAAAAAGGTATAAAAGTAGAAAGTCGTCAGCTTAGTATACAGAGACATTATAGCGTATGTACTACAACAACACTAAAAGGGTAGTGTAGGAACGTATACTTTGTTATGTTAGATGCTACAAAAACAAGGAATTAATTAATAGAGTTTACTAACCTGATTCTCTGGGAAAGGTGATTTTTGTAGGGAATCCTTCTGAGAGAGAGAAGTGCTTATTCCTATATTTCTCTTTTTAGTATTTGATTTGTTGTAAACTAACTCACAGAACCTCTGATAGTTTTAAAGGACATACAGTAATTTTCTCCCTCCTTCCCTCTCTGTTTTGTATATAAAATGACCTTCTCTATATACACACATACACATATATATGCATTTGTGTGTATATAAACACACTTACTTGTGCAATATCAAATGGGAAACATATTCAGTCTTTAATAATAAAGTGGCTTTCTCTTGAAAACAATTGGCAAGGCTCTCCTTACTTCTCTGGGATCACAATTAAGCCAGTGTTAAGTGCTTTGGGAACAGGTTCTTAAGCAGTGAATAAATGAAAGAATATTATGACAAAAAGTGTCTTTAGAAATCTACTAATAAATAAGACATGCTAATTTTGATTAATCAATTAATAAATTTTGATCAATCAAAAATTATTGACTAATAAGTTAGAAGTTATAATAAATTTTAGGAGAGATTAACATCTGAAAAATCAGTTTTTCTGGAAATGATAAGCCTCAAAAATTTAAAATTTATTTTAGTTAACAGATAGAGAGCTGGGCAGGGATGCATCATAACACCATCTGAACTGGCCTGTGAGGGTAGTTTTATTGGTATGGGTTTCAAACTTAAGGCAGTCCTAAATGGTAGCACAATTAAATCCAACCAAAGCAAAACGTAGTGGTTTTTTTTTTCTTTATTGATACTGACTTTTATTTTTTATCTACTTACAATAATCAAAGAATAGAGAAACTGACAAAAAAAAAACCCCAAAAAACAAAAAGGGCTCTTTAAAACCCAGGACATCAGAATAAGGCTAGTCAGCTTTCCTTAGTGGACAAAGTGAAAGAGAAATGTTCTAATCCTTAAAGTGTGAGGAAGTAAAGGTTTCTTAAAGTCGGGGTAATACAGCAGGTGACAGAGAGCACATAGCCTACAGGCACGTCTACAGGCCATTCACGTTTTCCTCACACATGCTGTTAAAAGGATGTTTTATCCTGAGGCAAAGTTACACTGAAAGAGTTAAAAACCACTTTAGAACATCATGTGTCATGTCACAGTGCTTCAGAAAAACTGCTGAAGTGTTGCAATGCATATCATGCTTTTTCTTCATTTCGTTTATTTTACCTAAGATAAGTGCTTAAGCTTGATCCAAAGCTTGATCAGTCCTTAGCACTTTCCCTTGTTGTATTTTATTTTTTAGTATTATTTTCTTTTAGTACGTATATCAACAAACTGTAGACTAAGCCAAATAAATTTAGTATCCCAAACTGAAAAACATTGAAAATATTAAAATTGCCTCCCAGATTAAGAACAACTTTGGCCAGTTATCTAGCAGCTGAAGATTGGCATAGGTCCATGAAACCAATAGCACTACACTGATTTACTTCATTAGAGATGCTGTCAAAAGATATTTGGGGGATAAAGAAAGAAAAAAATAAACCTAAAAAAATAAGCACATAAGGCAAAACGAAAATGACCAGCATTTTCACAAAATTTAGAATATATAAAAAGACAGATTCTCTCAATTTGAAACAGCAGGGAAATCACAAACATTAATGTTCAAACTGCTATAACTGGTGACAGTGCTAAAAAAAGAAAGTGAACAAAAAATCTTGCTTGTATCAGGATAGTATGACCCAAGACCTTTCTCTGCCCTTCGAGAGCATCTCTGTATGAGCAGCTAGTTAGGAGTCTAACTGAAAGACCTATAAGGAAACAGGCTACTGTTATAGACCATCTCTCACAAATAGGCAGGAACAAGTTTTGGATCTAAAATACAATAGAATCTGTCAGAGGGAAAACTAAAAAAAAACATTTAGTCTGCGTTTGCACATGCATTTTACAATCTCATGCAAGCTGGCAAAGAAAAAAGCAGTGTTCTAACTGTCTGAGTCTGGGAGCATGCTAAGGGGGAGTTGTTTTTGTAAGAAAAAGGCAGCACTGAGTGCTGTCACTATTCACCATCTGAGAACAGAGGAAATCAGGTTGCCAGTCCAAGGGACAGGCTGTGTAGGAAAGGCTACCTGAAGCAACTGTTGTTGCTTAGACCTGACCCCTGAAAAAATTAGGACTCTTTCCAGGCTGACTGATTCCTGACCCGAAAGATTTTTATTGATGCAGTCCCGAGCTCGTATAGAACGCACTATCACACCTACTTGGACGAATCACGGTGGTCAAGCCAGACTCTTCTGGGCAAAGACTCTGTCTGGTTTTTTTACGGCTTTTGCCACACAGAGATTTCAGTCTGGAGAGAAGAAAGGAGGAGCATCAACCCATATCTACTTGGCCTTTGGAGTCACAGAATCATTCAGGGTAGAAAAGGCCTACAAGACCATTGAGCAGAACAGTAAACCTAACAATGTATGGGAGTTGCATTCACCAGAGGCTAGTTAATATCTCCTCTTTAGACCTTGTGGAGAGAAAATGAGCATAAGGATCTTTGATAATATTTGAAGGCAGTCTAACGTAGATAAATATTGGTATCTTCGCTGACACCACCAACATAGTTAATGTCAACTCTAAAAGCCCTATTTAATGTGAACATCTGGCCCATTATGCAGATGTTAACTGGAGTGAAACCATCATGCATGTTCTGTATAAACAGCCCACCATGTCACCTAGTAACAGCATTTGACTCTTAATAGTGTGTGTGCTTTTGAGCTGACCTTATCTCAGAACTTTTTCCTAAATATTAACAATCCCTTTGGCTTGTACAGTTCCCAAGAGAATCTCTTTTGTGTGGTATATAGCTTGCTTAGTTTAAGTTTTTTCACTCTGCACAGCAATCTTAAATTGCTTTCTCATCTGCTACAGAATCTTGTTCATCTCAGAAACAACATAAACTGAAATACAAGCGTGTTTTTACAGAAAAGTAAGAATCCCTCTGGCTAATCTGACATGTTCCATGTTGGATCATCCTAGCTATCATATACTGAAACTGTCAGAAATTACAGTTATGGCCCAAATATATACAGCTTCTCCTATGCTGGACCCCCTATCAAGCCATGATTACTGTCATGACTTGGATGAGTAATAGAAAAGAGGAAGGGTTGTTGGGTTTTGTTACAAATAACATACCTGTCAGTGAAGTGAAAGGCATGCCACATCCAAAAATGTAATGTGTGACACGCTTTTCACTTCACCAGGAGGGATAGAAGAACAAATAAACTGCATGTTTCAAATGTCTCATCTTCCACTCACAATTTGTCTAAGCAATTTCCTTGCTATTGTTTTCCACAAGGTGCTTCAATCAACAACAAAAAAATTATTTTAGTCTATTTATAAAATGCAATGTGTTGTCTGATGCTCTCACCTTTGAAATATACAAGAGAGTAAAAGCCAATATAAACAAATGCACCTCTTCTTGTTAATGGACTCTGCAATGAAGTCCAACCCTACAGCTGAGCACTGCAAATCTGCATGAGGAACCTGGAGTTTTTGGAAGATTGAAGCATGGTTGGACATTGCAGACACTGCAGGCAACAGAAAAAAATCGCTGAGTCCTCTGGTAAGAAAGCTGCGTTGTCTCGAGGGCTGCTACATACATGGACAGTTTCTTCACAACTCACCAACACCCCTTATTTTCCACCTCAGTTTTTATCCCCACCTTCCTTAGCATAGTTTACATTGTTTACTTTTAACTGCTGCTATAATTCCATGAAAAGCAATTTGATCATCTTCAGTACCTTAGGTGTGTTACTAACTTCCCCAAAATATTCTGTACAATTGTGTTCATAATTGAATAATCTAGGTTTCACTTGAGGTGACCAGAAACAGATGGTTTGTTTCTAAACCCTCCCCAAAATACAAATGCTGCTGTGGATAGGGAGTTATACTTCAGAAGCTGCAGAAACCCAGTTCTGATCCCTGTTTTTTGTTCTCTCTTTGGTAACTGTCTTGCTGTTTGCTACAGCATATGAATTCTGAAAGTGATATAGTGCTTTTGAGTCAAAGGAAGTTAGAAAATGATCCGGAAATGTAGCAGCTCAATAATACCTCCATAATAAATGTTTCACACTGGATTCCATTATAAACATCATATTCAGTTTTATGGCTTTGCACAGGAACAAATTTCATGATTAGTGCCAGGGTATGAGGAGGAAATTTTCTGGCAAATATGCAGGCCATTTATCGCAGCATACTTAAGGTATGGAGGACTAAAAAACTATGCCACAAAAATTGGGCTGCTAATTACTACAAAGCAAGCAAAGAAAAAAACTGATTTTATAAATAATATTTTTTGGAAGTATTATTCTTATAGGTAGCTTTGCCTAGGTGATTGATTTGATCATCAATCAACTCAGTCATGCTTTTTTATTATGGGGGAATTTATTTAACCGAACACTGTAGAAGTTCAACATGGGCTGTCTTCAAGCACATTGCAAAGAACTAGGAATCTAAGATAGGCAATTCATCTAATCCCAACGCAGACATCTACAACAGATCAGATGACTCACCACACCCATCTGTAGTGTGGGTAGCCAGATCAATTCAACAGGGATTTCTGCCCCAAATGAGTAGCAGGTGAGAACATTTGGTGTACATAGCCATGGAGAACTGCCATGTCCGGGGGGGCTTTCCTCACCACAGTGCAAATCAGCCTATAACATAGGTAATAACCTCTACATTTTTCTCCCTTCATCACCCTACAATTTCTATGCACCTGGACTTAAACTATCTAATCATCATTTGTGGTCAAACATCCTCAGTGCAACAGGTACCAGGAGAACCTTGTACATGGAGGGGAACTCCCAACAGGCAGCTAAAAAGAGGAAGGAGCGCATATGAGGTGTAAGGAATATGTTACCTTGGGAGTAATCAGTACTAGAAAGTTTGAAGTTACCAGATATGTGTCTTTTATTGCCTTTCTCACACCCACAGGCTAGGAAGTAACTAGTAGTGTTGGCAAGACCCCTGAAAGCTGCCGGCTGACTAGTGATGATTTCAGTGTTTTAAGCATCAGTTTCTGCTTAATGAGTGCCCGGTTACTCTAGTTACACCTGGTAACTATGTAACAATGCCTGTATTCAGCCAGAGTGGATGAAATCTCCCTGCTTTAAACAAATACATCTCAGGCATTTCAGGTAGGATTCATATGCCCATCTGTAGCCATCTAGAGTGTACACAGACTCAATGTGCAGCAACTCTATCCTCCTCCATCTATAAGTGGAGGGAGAGAACTAAAGAGATTTTTAGTGCTTGATTTGTTATCCTAGAAAACAACCTCGATATGGGATAAATAGCCTTCGTGTCATTGACGGTAAAAGGGGCTTGGATACTCACTTCAGCTGGTGCCTGCAGCTGGCCACAAATCAGAGGCCAGTGTCAGAGAGGATGAATCCCACCCCAGAAATGCTGATGACCTCTCAAAAATCTTAGGAAGACAAAGGATTCCCATAGAAAAGCCCCCTGGAGACATTTTCTCATCTGAAATGAAGCACCATGTGCTGAAAAAAATTTTTTTTTTACCCTACTGTGTACAAACTTGATAATTTTCATTAAAATATAACCCTGATCAAGGTTATTATTAACCTGCGTAACACACATAAGTAGTGATCAAAAAAGTTAGCTTGACCTAATCACCTCAAGTCACAGAAGGATCTATTGGTCATTGCATTTTTTCATAATTCTCAGTTTTTATTCTTTCCTCATTTGTACTATTTTTACATTTTATTTTGTCATTTTCTTGCTTGCATTTTCTCGCTTGCATTTTCTTGCTTGCATTTTCTCTCTTCCATGCAACAGAGAAGTTTCTCATTTACAAGCTGACACCTGTGGGTTTGAATAGCACATTTTAATATAAGTTATATAAGTAAGATGTGCTGCATGGTTTTTCAGTGTTCCTTACTCAATAATTGACCTCACATAGATTATCAGTTATTCATGGCCCCTTGCCTTGAAAAGGGTCCTAAACAGCCAGTCACAATTTAAAGGCATATTATTCTGCCTTTAACACATTTATTCACAGCACCTTTCACAAGTTATTGGCCATTTTCCTTTCCAGAATTAAGGATTATAGAAGCTTGTGTGATGGGAACTTTGTTCTTCACAACTCATCCTCTTACTTGCTTATGCAATGAAGCATTATAATGTGCAGGTAGTTGTTTCAAAGGACTCATGACTTCACTATCTGTACAAAGGGGAGGACAAAGACAAATCAAGAGGAAGGAAAACATTTACAACATAATGAAAAGGTAAATCAACTTATATTTTCTACAAATAGGTTGATGGAAAATACCACTAATGTCCTCTTCTAGCTGTGAAGATGAAGTGCTTCCACTTGTTCTTTTTAAATTATAATACCGTACTTTATGTGGTCTTTTCATTTAGGTTGAAGAGCCCAGACTTAGCAAACCTCTTTCCTTATCTTTGGACAGATGTTAGAAGTTGAAAAAAAAAACCACAGAGTGGGGAATGAACTTCATGAGTATTCCTCCTCGAGCTGTGGAGGGCTCCACCACTAGAAACTTAGTTGAGAGGTTGAAAAACTGTGCAGACTGTCTGCTAACGTACCTGGAGTTATGCATATCACTGTTTTGCATCCTATTTTCCTAATAGTAGAGAGATGAAACAGTGCCAACATTCTATGGGCATATCAAGGATGGCAAAGGAAGAGTGAAGCGATAGACTACATTCTGGAAATCATCCTTTTCTGGTCAAAAAAAATTTGCCATCAGAACATTTCTGAGATCTCCCAGCTGAAAAAAAGCATGAGAAATTGTAGTGTACATTGATATGTTCTGGAGTTAACACTCAGTGTTCTTATTAATTTCATCCCACTTACTCCCTTATGTTTATCGGCTTTTTCATCCTGGGCTTTAGTAGAGTTCTTTGAGATCTGCAAAAGGAAAGGAGCAAGAACTGCTAGTTATTATTGTTACTGATGGAAGATTGCAATAAGCTTTAGCAGTTTTTTGGATCAAGGCTTGAATCACCGAGTATACTTTAAAGTCTTTTTTTTCAGTCTCTGTTTAGAAGCATATGCATGCATACATAAACAACTCCACAAAGACAAAGGTATGAACTGAAGCCTGAGCAAAACTAGCAGCTTCTCTTGTGTGTGTCTCATATCCTTGGCTTTTTTTGTTTAAATGACCCTTGTGTGGTAGGATAAGAAAGAATAATATATGATTAATTTCTGTTCTGAAGCCTTGTTTGAAAGGTGCTTTATTTGCATTAGCATTCATAATTACTTAATGACAAATCAGATATGGTTCATTGCTAGTAAGTGTAGAAACATGTTGTCTGAAGGATGTAGTTTAATTAGTATACTCCTAAAAACATGTCCCTCATGACCATTGGATGTAATCATTATTTTATGTATTTAACTGTGAAATTTATGTTTACTCAGCAGGCTAGAAACCATCCTTTTTCTTTTTTTTTCCCGAAGCTATTTAATGCAATACATTTAGACTTTAAAGAAACCCACAACATTTCCTCAACAGCAGGTACCAAATAAACAAAAAAAATTAAAACAACTATTATTGCAATGAAGCTGATATATATATTTTAAAAAATATAACCCACATAATATTGCATCCATAAAACATAGCAGGAGGAATAAATATGCAGGGAAGCTCATTTTAATTCCTCAGTTAATAACTTAGATGGAGGAGATGCACACTCTCCTAGATCAATGAGACAATTTGGGCTTTCTTTTATTGTTGATTAGTGAATGTGAAAATGACCTCATTTCAAGGGCATCAAGCGATTTTTTTTCCTCTGCACTGGTATAACACAGGTAAATACTGTGAACGCTTTTTCTACCCAGGCTGCTGTAGATGCACCTTTCCTCTGTGACACACAGTGACATCAATCAAAAATCATCAGGACTTTGTGAAGAGGTGTCTAAAAGTTACATAGACTCTTTAACAATAATCTCGTTTTTCCTTAAGACTCACCCTGGAAAAGGGAGACCTTGTTCATTGAACTTTTCCAGTGGGCTGCAGGAAAGCAGTTAGGTGTCAGATGTTACTCAAGCTGGAATCAGTCTCACTTTCACCTGCAAATAGGCTACAGTTAAAAGAGAAGATAATTTTCCACCACTCTCCTGCAATGCATATTTCTAGAATATTCATACTTTTAATATACTTACTATAATTAAAGGATTTTAGCATACAACTATTTGTATTTTAAAATACTTACTACCTAATACACTTTCTACTTTATTATATCTACTCCTGATTATTCATTGACTTGAGGCTAGGGCTGGTGACTTGGAGATAGGTGCCTTTTGCCCCTGTAAGTACCAAAACGTTAGGTTTTAAAGTCCTTTACATTCATTAGGGTTTGCCTGTATGACAGGGCACAGACATCGTGACAGGGCTATGGGTGTCTCTGTGCCCCTGCTACCGCGGCTTCCCAGCTACAGCGCTCTCGGTGTCTGACAGTGAGTGCAGTGCCCGCAGTGATCTTCACATCGTTATTATCACTTGCCTAGGGAAAGCACGGGTGCTAGGCAGGGGTGAGAAGCAAGTGCTTTCTGCCTGAACATCCCCCACAGCTGGAATAACTGTGCGCCCCTTGGCAGGTTATGGAGAAAAATAAGAGGAGAAACACGGCTCCTCTCTCTTGCAGGTTGTCGCTGGGTCAGCAGCTGCACTTGGTATTATGAAGAGCAGCTCACGACTTTACATTAAAAAGCAAGTAATAAATGGGCCCATTAAGCTTGGGTGGTGGTGAAGAACACAGACAACTTTTGAAGCAATAATGTTGTAAACATGACAGGATGTTTTAGTACTTCCTTGGTCTGTGGTGAACTGCTTCTCTAGGGTTTGCTGGAGGATGCTGAATACTTTTCTTCCCCATTCTCCACGCAGGCCCTGCACCCATCTGTGTTCTCCTAGAAGATATAGTTGTTCTCCAAGACTACATCAGTCATTTAGACAAAGGCAGAAATGCATGTGTTTTCTAATGCCAGCAAACAACAGATACGATAACAGAAATATAAATGAAAATTAAAATAAAGATTCCTTCAGAATCACTCCAACTGAAAAACGTAAAACACAGTCATATTCCAAAATAAAAGGTGGTCTGTTACTTTCTTTTCCTTTGTAATGTTCAGGAAATGTGTCCTTTTGCTTTGCTTTTTACAATATGTATCTGAAGTATTGTGTAGCAAAATAGGGCATCTTAAACAAAATCTCCACAAAGAAAATTCTGTTGGGAATGGCACTGGGGCATTTTCTGAAGGACACTTCTTTTATGAGGAAAACATAATTTAAAATGCAAGAAAGAGCATTTCCCTAACTGAAAAACAGATTGAATAGCTGAAGCAGGGGTGTGTGGATGAAGACTGTAGCTAGGAATGTACAGAGAGCCTGTTGAAGGGGTGGAGGGCAGGTGGTACAGATTGGCAAGATTGTTAGATGTGGGCTGGTAGAAATGTGTATTGGGAGTAGTCATGAGGGAGACAAGAAGTGTTGCTCACTCCAGAAAAAACTTTTTGAGGTACAGGATGAATATCATGAAGATTCAGAGAAATATTTTGCCATAAAACTTTGTGCTTTTGTCTCAGGACATTTTCATATTCATTCTTTCCTTTTTTCTTTTTTCTTTTAGCTTACTAAAATAAAACCAAAAAAGTAAACTTGAACGAGTCCTTTTTTTTTTTTTTTTGGAGAAAAATTAGGAGAAAAAATAGAAGTGTGCTGAAAGGCACCTAACCTTGTGTCTTTCTTTGTGTTCCTACATGCTTTTTTTTTTTTTTTTTTCCCAAGTTCTGAAGTAGAGGAGTAGGGATCATCCCACACAACAGGAAATGTACATTGAAACTTAAATAAGTCTGTATGTCATATGAGTTCAACAAGTCCAAATCCTTAATGACAAAGCATCAGCTGCCTTGCCATGGAAAATTGCCTGTTGTTGGAACTGCAGGTTGCTTTTTGTTATTTAAAGAAAAAAACATTTTGTTTTCAAACTCCTCATATGTCACTAACAATAAGGGAAATATTTTAAAGACAACAACCAAAAGCAAATTAGCACAATAACGCAGCTTTATGAGCTTTATGCCATTCATGCATTCATAACAAAGAACAGTGAAAGACATATTTCTAACAAATAAAAATTCAGAACTCAGCATTAATACTGTATTATCTGTTCAGAATGATGTGATTGTATTGAAGAAAACAAACTAGTTTAGATCAAGAACTGTATTTAATATTACATTGAATATGAAATAGAAAATTTCTAAGACAAATTACCAGACAATGAAGGCATTACATAAATTGCAAAGTTTTTATCAATATTGATGGATACTGTCAAGTTATCCCAAAGTTGTCATGTGACTGACAACATTTGTAAAAGGAACTAATGTAATTCTATTCAGTCCATCTTTTATTTAATGTAAACCTCAAATCCTCCATAATCTACCATTAGGATATTCTGTTTAGCTTCATCAGAGGAGCCTGTTCTAAAGATGATCTCCCTGAAACTGAAAATCATCCACAAACTTCACAGATTTTATCCTCTGTCAACACTGAAAGATAGCAAGGCTGTCTGTTGTACAAAACAGACGTGGCTCTTGGTTGCCAGCGATGGTCCTGCCACTGGCATGTAATGAGCTTCAAGAACACAAAGGAATTGTATTTTTTATCTACTACTGCTGAAGACAGTCAGCAGATACCAATTCAAAAACCATGTGAAAGAAGAGATTTAGGGTTGTCGGTTACATGAAAATTCTGTGTAGTCTTGCCTTGGCTGGTGGCCAATAGCAGATCCAACAGGAAAGTTCCGCAAATGGTACTTCTGCCCCTAAATCTCCATACATGCAGCACTTTGTATTATGGGCGTCTCCTGACTAAGAGATTGCATTTGCAACCTGCATTGAATGGCTCCTTCCACCATTAAACTAAATTCCATTTCTATTTTTATCCCTCTGATGTTAATACCTGTAACACAAGTAGCATGACACACTACATGCTCATTGCTGTGGCCACTTCGGGCAACGTGTCTACTCATTCATGTTGTTTCCTGTCGATCCATAAATCCAGCAAGGTAATTACATACAGAGTTTTGCGCAACCCAGACGGGATCCAGTGCTTTTTAGAACTGTTGTTCTTTCAAATCAGGGATTTAGGTGGATAATATGAAGGGAAGGCCTTGTATAGTTGTACAGTTCCTAGTACAATGATAGTGAGTAGCACAAACAGCCTCTGGCTGTGACTACACTCTCCTCTGGTTTGCAAGAACTTGTATCCCCTACCAACTTGTTCTACCTAGTTCCACTGCAGATGCTATTTTATTAACATAATTGCTTTATCTTTCTTGAAACTTTCCAAGCAGCCCTCAATTATTATTCAATAATAACATACAGTGGTCAGTTCAACAGGCTAATTATACGATGCAGTGCCATAAAAAGTATTTCATTTTATCACTTCTACATTTGTTGCCTTTTCCTTTCACTCAATGCCCTCTGTGTCTTACTGTAGAACAGAGTAGTGAGGACTACCCACTGCTTTTCTCTGTACCACTCATTATTATATATGTCATCTCCTATTCTTTTTGCTTCACACTAAATAATCTTTTCAATTTCTTTTCATATGAATACTCTCTATCCAACTAATATGTATTTTCTGCCCTTTTTCAGACCTTTCTTCTTCACTGTATCGTTCTGAAATGTGACTGAAACCCGGTAGAGTATTCAACACGAGTATGAAACCTCCATTTATAGAATGACATTATAATAATTCCTGTATTAGTCTCCATCCCTTTCTTAATATAGCCTAACATCTGAGAACCTTATCAAAAAGTGAAATGTGAAGCAATTAAATCTACAATATGTAAATCTGAACCTGACAGGCCTATAAGAAAGATATCCTTTATGTATAAAAAAATAAAACTCACTCTGAATTAAGGGAACAAACAAAAGATGATGCTTGGGGAGTGTTAAAGAGGATTAATAACAAGAAATGGCTGTAAGACCTTCATCACAAAATCCATGAGCTAAATTCTGCTCCCCATTACAACCTCAATGGATACTATGAACATTAGTAACCTGCAATTATGTTGTATAAAGGCTGCTGAGTCGCATTGTAATTAACATCCTTTAGGGTGACCACAGTAATTTTAAATGTTATCGTTGAATATACAAATGAAAGTGGAAGGTGTTGAATATTCTATAACAAAGTTGAAGCGGATGTCAGTTTTATATATATTTCTTTTTCATATCACATTGTGATAAGCAGGCCCCCACAGAAGGATTTCTCCCTCGCAGAAGTGCAGTGAACCACAACTTGAAAATTGTCCAAATTTTTTCAGTCTTGTCTATATTTATTAAATAATACCAGCTATAGATTTTGAAATTAAGATGGCAGTGATAAATACTGTTACAATTACAGAAGTAACCCCTGCTTACACTATTGAAGTGGGACACTTGGTCCCTGAGGAAAGCGTCAAGGCTGATGTAAAACTACATCTTCTAGTGCTGTCTGCTAGCAGGGGTAAGCATTGCAGTGGATTTAGAGAACAGAGATTGTAGTCCACCTTTCCTCTCTGCAGGGATTCACGATTCTGGGCAAAATTACTGCTGATGATTTGGAGACAACAGGTTCCCTTTTCAGTCATCAAATATTTAAAGCAAGACCTATGAGAGCACATTGTGAGAGTAAGAAGTGCATCACTGGTGAGTTACACGGTTGCAATTCCAAGTTCTGGGTAGTGGTTTCAGTGGCTGAAAATAAGAAAAGCAACTGAAAATTCCAGTAAATGAGGAATTTTAGTACCGGTATGAGGTTTAGCTAATCCTTTGTACTTCACCCAGTAACATTTATAGTCTTCAGAAAGGTCCAGATATCCACGAATATCTGACTTTTGGTGCTGGCATTAAGAGTGTTTAGTGAGCCAGAGAAGATTGTTTGAACTTATACGAGGCTTTTCCAGTCTTATGAGCTCTGTAGTGTTCTCATAAGCACACCAGAAATATGAAAAAAAAAGCTCATGAAGTAAAAGATATACATGTCTAGTAGACTAATGCTGCCTAAAACACAAAAATCTTCAAAAATTTCCCTACAGTAATCTGAGGAGCTGCAGATTAATTTTCACTCCATTTTTTCTTTTTTTACATTGTTAATTGGTCTTTTTGTTTCTCTTCTCCTTATCTGTACTTTACTTTTCTTGTTTCTCTCATGAGAACTTTAGGCTGCGGATCTGTGTTTGGTCTTTTTTGGAGGCCATCGCTGTGCTGTGGTGGGTAGCCTGCTCCTCAGCTCAGTGCTCTGCACTACTGAGGGTTTCTGCTGCTCCATGAATGGCTTGAACCTCAGCTCTTATACCTCAGTGAAATTTGTAAAGCCAATTTGAGCCATCCTATAAACATTCCTTGACTTCTTGTTAGCTCTTGATTTTTGTCCTTTTACACACACGGAAAAGAAAATAATTCCGTCAGTATGAAAACATAGAAGCTGTTTCACTGCATGACAGACCAAAGCAGGGCTGCTCAAGAAGTGAAGAGGTGAATATTTTATCTAATGGAACATGACAGTGAATTCTTCCAGCAGACAAAGTATGGTTTTAAGGGATTCCTTTTAGGCATTGGACTTTGGCATTGGTATTGTCTAAAATTTCCAAACTTGTGAGAAGCTCCACATGATTTATAAACTGTTCAGGCTGTCAAAATGGTCTCTTTCTTACGATTTTGCCAAATATGAAAGCTACTTGGGCAGACTAAAGATTAAATTTATTTCCCAGATGGAGATGAAATAAACCTTTTATTTGAAAGAAGTCCTTAAACATGTGCTCAGCTTAAACATGTTAGCAGGTCATTTGAAGCAGGATGTTTCATATGTAACTGCAGTGAAAGACTGGAGTTCTAACCTCTAGATAACTCTGCTTCTGCCCTTTTCACGTAACAGAAATAAATCTAATACATGCCATATCATTTGGTACCAAATAAAAAAAAAAAAGGAGAGAATTCCTAAGTAAAAATAGAGGAAGGTGCCTTGCATATAGCCTTTGAGTAAAACTACTGACGTTTTGGATTGATAACTCTTTAAATTAATGATACATTTAAATAAATACCTAAATTGCAATGGAATTTCATGTTATATCTATATTAATAATACCAAATGAATTAGTCATGATTAATGTTATAAAAAAATTAAAATGAATTAATAATGATTGGCCCCTTATTGTGAAATGGGCAACACTTTATAATAAGTAGCAAATCATTCTTACTTCCTTTGGTATTTCTTGCAATAATTTTAATCATGATGAATTCTTTTGGTATTCAGGCATATATAATGCAAGATTCTATAGGAAGTCCACTGTAATTTAACATCATCTTACTAAAAGTATTCATTTTTAAGCCTGCCACTATATCTGGGGCCAGATCCAGGCTGAATTTAGGCATTTGGAGGTTTTTCCATCTGGCGTGAGGTAGCTGTCATGGGATGTCCCTCAGAGCTCTGGATATTGGTGCAAAAGTGGGTAGGTGAGTAAGTCTCGTGAGTGACTGGGCCAACCTGTTCATGATAAATACCTTCTATCAAATCAAGCTTCTGATTAAAAATCAACTTGTTATGGTACCTTTAAAGGTATTCATTTTTAAAAACATATATTTATAAATTAATAATTAATACTTATAATTTATTCCAGTCTTAAGGTCATATCTAATATATGTTGACAGTCTTGTAATGTCACTTTTCATGTTAGGGAATGCTGTTTCCTGGGATCTCTTGTCTTCCCATAGAAAATCTCACTGCTATGGGTTGATCTTTTGCAAATGTTTGGTCTGTGGTCTTGATCCTGTGGTGAGTAGGCACATCACAAGGCCATCAAAACAATGCTTGAGTGGACTCAAAGGAGAGGAGGACTTGGTAAACTTAAAGAATGTTTTATTTTTGGTAACAGAAGGGAAAAGAAGGAAGTGTGAGCAAAACTAGAGGTGACTGTACGCTAGACATGCCCTAAGTCTGCATGCATGCACTAGCGCACTCACAAACATTACACTCTCTAGAGAAAAAAAATTCTTGTAGAGGTCTTTGTGGTGCTTTTAAAAAATACAAATAAAACAAGGAAACTATCAGATCAACATGTCCACGGAGCGGTCATGTAAGAAAAGTCGAGAATGCTTTCTTGGTTTGTTTCGAGGCTGTGGGCACCCAACATGGGCAATGTTTATAGAGCTGGCAGCCTTTCCCTGGTCTGCAAGCACTGGTATGGTAACAGGCTTCAGCCTAACAAACAGCAGAGCACAGATTTCCCTTCACATGCCACAAAAGCTATCAATTAAGCATATTTTTTTTTGTTTGCTTGCACTGCACTTTTGTTATTTTATTTATTTGTTAAAAAATGTCATGTACGTACTTCCAAATACACATTATTTCTGAGTTTATAAGAAAAAGGGTTGTTGTCAGAGAGTCACCCTCTGAGTATAGCTGAACATTGCCTCCGTGATGATACCTCCCAAATGGTGTATCAGACAAAATACCTCTTCCATTATGGGAAACATTGTCCTTATTGCTGTATCTCCTGAGTTTGGACTTGTTTCGTTAATTAACCCTGTTCCCATCTGTGATGGCTTGACCTTGGCTGGTTGCCAAGTGCCCACCTAGCCACTCCATCATTCCCCTTCCCAGCTGAAGAGGGAAGAGAAAATAGGATGGAAAGGACTAGTAGGTTGAGATAAGACAGTTTGCTAAAGGAAGAGTGAAAGTTTGCACGCGCACAAGCAAAGAGAAAAAACATAAGTTTATTGTGTACTTCCCATTGGCAAGCAATGTTCAGCCACTTCCTGGGAAGAAGAGTTTCAGCAGGCACAGCAGTTGCTCTGAAAAGCAAACACTGTCAATAGCAATGCCCCCCTCTTCCTTCTCCTTTCCTTGTCTTTTATATCTGAGCTGACGTCATACGGTATGGGATATCCCTTTGGCTCATTTGGGTCGGCTGGCCGAGTTGTGTCCCCACCCA
This sequence comes from Melanocharis versteri, assembly GCA_013397845.1. Classification (NCBI taxonomy): domain Eukaryota; kingdom Metazoa; phylum Chordata; class Aves; order Passeriformes; family Melanocharitidae; genus Melanocharis; species Melanocharis versteri. The sequence continues at coordinate 2,096,234 of VZTG01003862.1, forward strand.
GGATCTTGCCCACCCCCAGTCCCTTGATGGGGGGAATATTAGAGACAGTGCTAATGCTGTGACAGTTCTGCTCAGAAGCAGCCAAAGCACTGATGTGTTATCAACACCTTTTCAGCTACCAAAGCAGAGCACAGCACTGTAAGGGCTGCTGTGGGGAAAATGAACTCCAGCTCATCCAGACCAAATACACCTTTACAGTTTCTATCTTTCTCAATGGCATCTTGAAATAAATATCTTGAGCAGCTCTGCAACTTGTTGCTGCTGGACTGCTTTTCTTCCATTTTGGCTTTACACAGACTGAAAATTGCATTAAAGTCAGCATTCTTAGTGGACCGATTTCAAACGTCCTGTATGTCTCAGAAGGCCATATTGCTGGCTTTGGTTTCCTTCCATTTACTTTGGTCAGTTGGATGAAACCACAAATAACTTCAATCCTTATTTTACTACTCAAGAGCCCCATCCAAACATCTGGGGTTCTTTTCTGGATGTAGGAATGAAATGCATTAGAGACAAAAGCTGAACCTAAAGTGAATCCCTCAAATTTAACAGCGGATGAGATGAAGTCTTTTGAGATTTTCTTAACCAGTAAACCTGTAATTTCCTTAGAGGAATTTTGATCTCTGCTTTTCCCAAGGGATAAATTGCCTACAAACTCTGTCATAACATCTTTGAGTTGAAGGCTTAATGGGTTTTGCAGGTAAGTCAATAGTTTGTTCTTACAATTCTTAAGAAGCAAAAGGAAGGGGAGGGGAGAAAAGGGGAGTGAAGCGGATTCAAGGCAAGGCAAGGGAAATAAAGGTAAGGGGCCACCAATGCGAACCATCCTTTTTTTTTTTTTTGACATTGATACTGTAATCAGGTTTGCATTCATTGTGGGAATTTTTATTACTGGGATTCTAGAAGCGACCTTTCAGAAAATTCTATTTTCCTCCCCAAAAATTTATGTTAAACTATGAAAGATATGCATGACATCATGATACTACCAAATGCAGTCATTATATATAGATTTACTAGCAAGTATATAAAAAATAGGCATAACTGCTCCCAAATTCTCTGTTACCTATATGAAGGTAAAAAAAAGCAAATATGCCTTTATTGTTTAAGCTTTTGTTTTTTCATCCACAAGGCTAAAAATCAGAGATAAGTTCTGATCAACAGCCAGGTGTATGACTTTTTATCCACGTTTTATGCATACAATAGAAATCACTTACATGACTAAAAATTACATTAGTTCTTATACAAATGACGTTTCCTAAAGACAGACTATTTTTAAACAGATACCTAAATAAAAATGTGTGCACCTGCAAGCTTAAAAGGCCACTGGAAGTAATCAGCATGTAAAGCATCACCTACAAACAGACTGTTTAAAACAGGACTGCATTTAACACCTGTAACATATTTAATTTTGCATTTTAGCTGTTCTACTTGTTTTCTAGCATGAAGCTTTTTTTCTTTAATTGAGTATTTCCATATTATATATGTAGACCATCACTAAATACTCGTACATATTTACTTAGGTTGATCTAGTCTAGCAGGAAAAGTCAATCAAACTAATTATTTGATATCTGAAGTAAACAATTTCTATTAAAAAAATCTAGGAGAAGATGAGATAGAGACAAACACACAAGTTTGGCTGGCATTTGTAAATCAAGTTAAACTCTTTCTTATAACTAAGGTATTTCTACCTTTCCTCAACACTGATGAAGTTTAACCATCTGCCATAATGGTGTCTGCTTGTCCAGTTCTTATTGGAATAAGACAGAGGTATAAGTGTAAAATGCATTTAACCTGTTTCAGATTTTTACTTTAAGATTAAAGAAATGACTCAGGCTACTACATAATCATTTTAAGGAACATTTCTTTGCTTTCTTATGTCAAAACACAATAGCAAGATAAAACATAAGACCCACTAATTGTATGATCAGGTTCTGCCTTAATAGATATCATCATGGCTCTTTTCAGGAATTTTGAGAGGTTAATTTTTTAAATAGATGAGAACTCAATATTTCTCAGACCAAGAGGACCAGTTAGTTGATAATAGTTAGACTAGGATTGCATCTGTTTCTTTAAAATATAGGCTAAGAAATTTTAAACTTTCTTCAATTCACCACAATCTTTATCTTTCAATCAGTTTTAAAATGCAGATGTTTTGTCTGCTGTTGTGTAGTACTTATTTGGATATATTTTTTCTGCCTAGATTGCTACATTTAATATGAAAAGGCTTTTGTTTGCTTTTATTTTTTTAAGTTGAACATTATAGAAAATTTCTTTCTCCCACTCTAACTTTTTAGAATCCAACTAAAGGCTAAAACCTGAGGATTACTTCCTCTGCATAACTTAAGCAAAAATGTGTCCTGCTTCAGTGGAACACAGGTACATGGGGCAGCAGAATAATTTGGCATGCAGATTTTAGAAAGGAAATTCTTAAAGGGAATATACCCAGAAACTCTGAAAATGTTAATATAAGGTTCTTCACTCTAAACCACTGGTGACATTTGAGGGCAAAACCTTTTGCGTTTTGATCTGCCAAGGTCAGGAAATACATACTCACTTCCACATATTTCTCCCATATCTGGAAGGAGAGTCTAAGAAATTAAAATGCTCTTGAAGATATATCCTTTTCTATTCAATCTTATTGCAATTCTTATGACAAAAAGAATCTTTACTAGTAATTAACTTTGTCTGGGTCTGTGAAACCAACTAATAATATCTCACTATTTTTCTGTAGTCTGAAAAACCTTTCTATCTGTATGCTTTTATATTTATTGTCCAACAGCGATTGGGGCCATTCATTAAGAGAAGTATCTCTATTACTTTGACAAAAAGGTGATAACCTTGCCTTATTCTGGCCCAGGTATTTATTAATGACTCCCAGATACCATTTTCCAGTTCTATGCACCGCAGTATTTTAACACGATGGTACAAATTGGATAATACAAATGTCCTCGAACCATTCTTACAACTCCCGGTGATAGTGATGGTAATGCCCACGATGCTCTATTAGATTGTTCTTGATGATTGCTCCAGCCAGCTTGCTTCATCTGGAGGCACTTTGGCAGGTCTTTCAGGGCCTCCGGACTCCTTCAGTCAAGCTGCGGTTCTTGCTGGAGGGGATGCATTGCCACGCATCCTTTCCAATACCTGTCCTGCACAGGATTTGTCTGCAAGAGATTCATCCCCTGACTTCACAGACCCTTACGTGAGTGACCCAGGTTGGCACAGCCTGGTGGCATCCCAGAATATCTGTTTCAAACTTAGGCAACATCATCTGCAGCAGCCTGAGTTCAAAGAAGGCTAGATGAGAAATTAGGAGCTTCAGATGCTTCAGTTAAAGGCATAAAAAGTTGTCACCAAGTGGGCAGTGGTCCTTTGCACAGTGTTGGTTATCTAGGCTGCCTGAAGGACTGTGAGTGACCCCCATCCCCATCGGTGCCAGCACCAGCTGTGTTTTTCCCATTGCCTTATGCATAAAGAGCAAGGCCCTGGTTATTTTGCTCTTTGTTTAAATTATTGAAGTTCTCTTGTCAACTACTACTGGCTCCTAGAAGCTTCGGGTCACTGATCAGTTATCCAAAGGTGTTTATCTCATAGGTTGTTTGAACAGTTCATCAAAGTAAAGTAACAACAAAATCTGCATTACCAATATGAGATTCTTTTGAGTCATGAATGAAGAGCAACTGAACCAGTAAAAAGAGATAGGAAAATAATAGGAGAAAAGGTGCAAGACCTGGGGAGGCTGGTAAGCCTAGTTCCAGAGGTAGTAAGTGTAGCCGCTAAGACATTACATACATTCTTCCAAAGATGCCATTCAGTCACAGAGCTTAAGATGGGAATTCATGCATATCTTCCTTAGTTATGTGTTAAAATTATACTTTGCTGCACTCTTCTCCAATCTGAAAGAACAAATTTCCTGCATGCTTGTTTTGATGGGAATCTTGAATCTGTTAAAAATGTTGATGCTGCTTTTCTCCCTGAGACTTTTTCCTTTAAGATATTTGGTGCTAGCTTAAGAATACAGATGTGAGGAGTTAGCTTTCCCTAGCTGGCAGGAAGCTGTATCTGTGCTTAGTTAGTATTTTCTTTTCATCATACTTTATATGCATATTTTTGAAGAAAGACTGGCACTTTGGTCATAGAACTCCATCACTGAAGTCAGCCTTTTTGCCTTGCCACTATCGTAATATTAAAACTTGCCAATAATGGGTATAAATATTAAAAGCAAAAAACAAAATGAAAGAAAAATGAAGAGAGTTAGATCTGAAGATGCAAACTGTACTAATGCTGTTTCTTTCTCTGAGTCTATGTGATGGTTTCTTGGGGTAGGAATCACTTGCACATGCTACAGACATATCTTTACTGATATTGTATGAAATTACTGAGGCATTTTTGAATTAAAAGAATTTAAAATATTCCCTCAATAAGATTGTATTTTTCAATTCTTTTTTTGTTGTGATAGTGTCAGGAAAAAACCCACAATATATGCTTTCCTTTCAATATCAGCCAATCCTGTTTTTCCTTTTTTTTTCTTTATTGATTGAATCTAAGAAAGATTTAAAAATGCTAGAGAATATGTTGATGAGAATCTTACTGCCCACAATGCATTAAGAAGTTAATGGTTTCTTACAAATAAAGGATTGTAATAGGCCAATTAGTCTTGATGATAGACTGAAACCTTTTGTAAAGCCTCCTTATATACTTTACCTATACCCCTGTTCAAGATGATACTCAGATTCTCATAAAGATGTTTAATCTAGAAAGCTTGTAAGAAATTTGAAATTTCTTGCTTCTCATAGCAATTATTTGAAAAGAAAACAGTGAATTTATGTCCTTGTGGGATGGTATCAATCAATATGAGCTAGTTCTTGGAATACATCATTACAGAATGTACTACAATAGTACAAGATAAAATACAATGAAATAACTGTTATTTTATTGATACATAATCTAAAATTTTTTATAGTGGGTTTCCACTCCATTTTCAGACACCAAAATGTATTGTATAAATGTATTTTTCACATTGGTCCTGGACGTCTAAGCTACAATTACAGTCCCTGGAAATTTGTAGTTTGACTTAACTATCCACACATATACATCCAGTAACATCATGTTTTCCTTGCACAGCCTGTCCGTGAGTAGAAATAGACATTTTCCAATCTGACAAATAGTTCTAAAATGATGTTTAACTGGCATCTCTTTGACATCAGGCCCATTTTAAGGATATGTGTTGTTTTTCATTTGGATATTTTTCAAATTTTGTTTCTATATTAATAAAAAAGCCTCAGTATGAGGAAAAGATGTTTCTTTGCTGAATATTTTGTCTACCATAAGGGTAAATGCAAAATTTTAAACTATGTTTCTTATTCATCTGATATGCTCGTAGCGCAGAAGTGAAAAAGAGCACATGTAAAAGCACAAATACAGTTCTTTATTGAAAGAGGTAGTCACTGAATCCCTCTTGGCAAAATTTTGAGAGTTAAAACACTTAGATAATTTTAAACACCTGCGAACTAGGCAGGAGCAATGATGTCACATCTCTCCCTATTCTATGACAAAAATACTGTCTTTTGACAGCCCGTTGGCGTCAATGGAGATGATCAGAATCATATGAGCTCTAGTGCAAAAAACAACCTCAAGACATTTATTTTCTGTCCCAATGGTATACTTTCATATGAACTCTGTCTCCCTTATATTTATTCATCTCTTTGGGCCACTGAAATTGAATATTGAATACCCAAGTCAGGTCTCTTCGTGCACCAGGAAGGTCAGACAACTTGATTACACCAGATATAATCAAAGAGTATTCATTTTTTTCATATGTGCTCACCATTTCTGCAAGAACTGAACTTTGCCAGAAACAGCAGGATGGATGAACAAATCTTTGGAACAGAGTAGTGCAGCACTGGGTATATGCAGCATTTGAGGAAAAAAAAAATTCTCTATTACTTAAAAAAAAAGGAAAAAACCGAAAGTATTAAAGTGTGTGTGGATATGTTTATTAACTATAAAATAAATGAATTTTTACCCTATGCAGAAACAAAGTGAGAAAGCTAGTGCTGAGGCAGGTCATCATGTGTGAAAAAAAGTTAAAGCTCATACCAAGCAAAGCTGAGCTTTCTTGTCGGTTTTCATTCAGCTGCGCTCATCTATAAAAGAGCTATTAAAAACATCCATTAGCTGTTAATTTAGAATACTTCAGACAGTGATCCCTAAACCTTCATTGATATCTTTCCAACAACCTCCTAATCTCTGAAAATTGTTGGCAAGAGCTTCACTGAATCAGCCAATCATCAATCCCGTCTTTCATTATTTGAGTTAACACAGATGCACGACCTGCAAACACTTAGAAGAAATACAGATCTTCCTTTTTCTTGAAAGGCATACTTACAAGCAGAATTTGATTTCATGAATGGAATTGCTTCTCTTATCTACGTCATCTCAAATTAATGTCAGAAAACCAGCAAATAACAGCAATAAAGACAGAAACCATCTATGTGCAGTTTAGAAAAATATAGTCAGGAACTACTGTTAAAACACTGCTAAAATCTATAATTTTCCTCTACTTCAGATATTGCTACTCACAAAAGCAAGCAAAAAAACCAAACAAAAAACAAAACCAAAGCAAAAATCCTCTCTGATGAACTAAGTAAAATTTTGATAATTGTGATTTTTTCATTGTCATTTCCTAGACAGACCAACATCTTTCCACGGATTCAACTGGGAATACAGACACTGGATTTAAAATGTGTTCTTTATTGATAGGCGCATAATGTTTCAAATATTTTGCGGGGTCTACTTAAATTAGGCACAAACATTGACTTTGCTTAATCTGGGCCATATCTTTCATGTTAATAACTGGTAATACATGAGCATTGTTAGTCATGCATCAATCTGAGCATTTATTAGTTTAAAATGTTTCCTTAGACTCTAATAGCTATTTCCCATTTAAAAGGGCATGTTTTCCTTCATAAATTCTAGCTATCTGCAAAGACTATTTTAGCACAAAATCCCATTCAGTGGAGGATAATTTGCTAGTTACTTCAAGAGCCCACCTTCCTTCATATGAGATAATTTTTTTGATGCAACATTCCTGTGGGTATTGCAGGTACTAAAGTGGTTGTCTTTGTGACCAGTATCGCTGCCTTTTCCTTCAGCAAACAGCCCCCAATACACTGTCAATTTGATAAGTTTGGAAAGATCTTAGAACTTCTGAATACAGAAAAGCATGGAAAAAGTAGAAAAAGTAGACTTCTCTTGCTAATTCAAAATATTAAACTTGGAAGAAAGAAAAATATTTAGAACAGCCTTTTAAAATATGTGGGAAACCATGAATGCAGAGACAGAATTCTAATGAACAGATGAAGAATCTTTCTAAGAGATTCAACCATGACTTAGATTTTAAGATGAAAGTTCAAAGAGGCTTTTCTTGCTTTGAAAAAATTACGTACATACAAGCGGAATTTCATCTTTCAGATTATAATGTAGGAACGCCATATCTTGAAGCTGAGAGACTTTTTAAAAAAACCCAAACAACTGGGAATGCTTTTTTAAGCTCAGCCACTTTGGAAAGACAGAAGCACAAATACATATTTATATTTGAAAATAATTTTGGACTTCAATCAGCGTGGACTTTTTTCATTGCATCACAAAACTAAGCACAGTTGTTGGTGTCCTCCAAGCTAGATTTACAGAGTCAAGTACGAGAAATTCATGCAGAGCTATAAATATTAATCTGAATTACACACCAAGGATGTCCGCTAACACAGATTCAACAAACTAATGTGAATTTATTGCTTGTTTTTGTAGTCAACTGTACTAATGTAATTACTTATGTTCTAAGTAAGAAGATATGCAATAATTTAAAATAATCCACATATTATCTCCCTCCTTTTCACTAGCAAGTGGGCATTAAAAAATGCTACATCTTGGGTAAGATAAAGTGGAATTTGTTTGCTCTCTCACAATTTACCTTTTTTTTTTTAAATAGCGGTTTCAAACATAAAGAACAGACACACACCATTAAGGTTCATACACATGTGAATATGTTGGATCTGTGTTCAGGGCATTCTTTTTTGTGGCATTCACTGTATTCACCAGCCTTAAAATTAAAATATGTCTCAGAGATAGCTGCAGATTAATTTACTAAGCAGTCTTTAAAGTGTAACATGATTCCCTGTTTCTATTTACAAACACTCTTGCTCTGGCTTCCAACCTATCAGAGGTAGAGGATCTTATTTTTCTTGAATCCTACAGATATAGAGTACCAAGTTAGTTGATTTTCCCTAGAAATCTGCACGTGGAAGATGCTGCAAACAAACTCATTCTTAGACACAGATCTAGAGGAGAAGCCATACTGGGAGCAGCTGAGGTCACTTGGTCTGTTCAGCCTGGAGGAGACTGAGGGGAGACCTCATTGCAGTTACAGCTTCCTTGTGAGGGGAAGAGGAGGGGCAGGCACTGATCTCTGCTCTGTGGTGGCCAGGGACAGGAGCCAGCATGGGTTCAGCACGGGAACAGCATGAAACCGTGTCGGGGGAGACTTAAGTTAGGCTTAGGACAAGTTTCCCACCCAGAGGGTGGTCAGGCACTGGAACAGGCTCCCCAGAGAAGTGGTCACAGCACCGAGCCTGACAGAGTTCAAGAAGTGCTTAGACAATGCTCTCAGGTGTGACCCTTAGGATTGCCTTGCGCAGGGCCAGGAGTTAAACTCAGTGATCCTTGTGGGTCCCTTTCATTTTAGGATGTCCCACGGTTCTATGATTCTCATCACATGCCTTTAAGATAAATTGCAAGCCTTAAATTCATGAAGTCAAAGATAAAAGAAAGTAGTAATAGTTTAATGAAACGAAAACCTCACCACTGAACATTGCAATGACACTGAATAGAGACTATTAGGCAGCACCTGAATATTGTCTGGAATGATAGGAGGAATTTCAAAAAAAAGAAAGAAAAAGTCTTTGGTGCAATCCAGGAGAGTTTGGTATTTCTTGTATGCACATAATTACATATTACTTTGGATTTTCTTCTTACCCTTTCTTCATAACCTACTATGCATTTCATATATCCAAATGTGGGTGCGTGAGGAAGCTAAAAATGACACTGGACATCTTCAAAGCCTCATGAAATCTATGGCCCTTAGTATCAGATAAAAAATAATATGGAAATTAAAAGATAGTTCGATGCAAGACGTAATTGTTTGAAATCCAAATTTATTGCTAACATATATTTTATGCTCAGTTGTGTGCCTGGTTTGTGGGTGCAGTTACTTTGACACTGGTGATAACACCTGTTTCATGAAAATATTTTGTTTCTATTACTTAGTAAGATTTGGAAACAGCTCATGATCTCCCATAAGATATGAAATAATGGCAAATTTATATAAATTTGACAGTGTCACACATTTTTTGTTAAATTCTAATGTGTGTCTAATAGAAAAATCAAATCCAATGTGCTTTTTTTTTAATTGCATATGTATAAAAATGCATAAATACATCCATGTGTATTAATCAAGACTTTTATTTAAAGTTGACTCAATAATAGAGAAATGCAATAATAGATAATGTCATATTATTTAGTTCCTTAACTGGGATGGAGAAAGTTCTAACTTAGGAAAGCAGACTGTTTTCTTGTCTCTCATTTTTCCTTCACAGTATGTTATGCCAGGTGAAAACAATTTTCTACATAAATCTGTTTCTCTGGGATATATGGTAATCAGAGGATATAAAATCTCTTGGGTCTCAGCTTCAGATGGCACAATCCTGGTGAAATCAAACGAATCACAGCAAATTACGTCTTTAAAGGATCTGGCTCAATTGTACCTGAAGATAAAAAGGAAGAAGTGTTTTAAAATATTACACAGCCATTCACAGGTACATACAGGAATTGCAGAACAGTTGCTCCAGGTCTTATTAAAATGGCATTAAACACTTAATGCTGCAGACATCTATCTGACAGATCACCTCTCCAGGCCTTGACAGCTCCCACGTGCCCAGTGAAACTCCTTGACAAAATAGAGGCTACAGAGACACTGTAGCTCATATGCTGCAGTTATCAGTGTGACATAACAGCGTGGACTGACATATGCTATGGAATTTAACTTCTAATGATTCCTTTATCAGTATCAGTATTTACTGAACTTTTATATTTGATTTCTAAGCCATAAGATATTACCTCTTTCTACCTTTTTCTGCTTCTTTGTTTCTTCCATTTTCTCATCCAAATTGCCAGTTACTCTGTAACTGCCACAACCTATTAATTGACATTAACCTCGGGTGATCCCTGATGTTTGTCATACTAAAAATGTTCAGATCATAATTGCCCTAAGTTTAATAAGGGATACCAAGGTGGAGAGAGGCAAGTAGAGGCTACATTAATTTTCTTGGAGTGATAGAGGTAAAAAACACTTTATCTTCAATTGAAGACATGACCTGAACCTCTAGAGAGCATTACATTATTTTATGACCTACTCTTAAAGCCAGTACCAGGTGAGTTCAGCATCCACTTGTATCCCCCCTCAAATGTGATAAAGTGATAGAAAAAAATAATAATAAAAACCAGTGTGAACAGCATTTGAGATGAACACAAACAATAAAGAAGATCAAATAAGAGACAGGCAGATGCACAGGAGAAAATAAACTTATTTACTAGAGAAAAAAAAAGGAAAATTATGTTCTTTGGCTCTGCTGAGGGAAGAACTTAAGCATATACAAAAATACATCTATATTAACAAGCACACTCGAACTTGTGACTTCAGTGGAGCCTAAGCTTGGGTTTCATGCCAGCACCACCCTGAACAGAAAGAAGCCTTGCATTGCCAGGTTCTCCACAAAGCACAGCTGTCCATAAGCCAAACGCTGTCTGTGCTGACCTCTGCCTCCAGAACAAAGTTTCTCTGGTCTCTGTATATGTGTGTTTCACTGCAGCAGGCAGCAAGTGAGACCTGGGGCACGCTTCAGTACTGGAGTCAAGAGGTCTCGGATGATGAAGGAAGGACTAAAGCATCTGTATTACCAGAGTTTATGTGAAAGCGGAGAGAAAGAATATCTTTGCGTTAGGAACCTGCTGACAAAATGAAGGGGACCACTGAGTCCTTTTGCACAGCAGTGTAGGACTGCAAATTGTGAAAGGTGGTCACTATTGAAAGTGAAACACTGTTCAGAAAAGAATCTCGTGGAATTACATGCCTATCTTAAGAAAGGCAAGGTTCAGCCACTGTGGTTAAGCTTGTCTGACAAATGAATATGTAATCAACTGCAGAAGATACAGGTGATGTGTTGAAGGAAAGAAAATGAAAGGGCAGAGCTCCCTGAAAAAAAAACCCAACCAAACAAACAAAACAGAGGCAGAAAGGATGGCAGTATTCAGCGCACAGTTATGTTTGAGAAAAAAGAGAGACCAGCAGTTAGAAAAATCATTAACATTATCCCATTCATTGTTTACGAGGTTGAACTTGCAAAGAAGTCTTGGATGTCCAAACTGGAAAAGATGCTAGGAGCTGGTTTGCACTACCAAGGAGCTCAGCCTGCATTGTGTTAGGCTGTGGGAGAAGTGGGTGCTGTTCTGATCCTTCAGAGCTGGAAGGGAACCTGGTGGGAAGAAAGGGACAGTGAAGAAAAATAACGCTTAGGAAATCCACAGTGTAAAATCAGCTGGGATTTGCTCTTTCTGATGCATATCACAAAGGAAATCAGCAGCTTTCTCCAAAGATGCTGTGAGTATGTCCAGAATTAACATGGTTTCTTGCTCCCAAAGTGGAACTCTTGAGGGACACACACACTGCTGGCACTGGCCATGGCTGGGAATCAGAGAGCTTAGGACTACTGAAGTGTGCAGATGCTGAGGGTTAGGAAGTCAGTCCTTTCATGCTAAAAGGCACCTAGGAAAATACTGAAGCACCAACTTAATTCTTGTGTCAATGACTGGGTTGCAAAGGGGACTAATCCCTGCAAGCAACTGAAATGTTGAGGGGAAAAGGTATCAGCAAGAGATGAAAACAAGCTGCAGGGATCAATGGACCCCAAACCCTGTAACTGCAAAGAAATAAGGTTTACATGGCAAAGTGGAATTCCAAATGGTACAATTTATTTGTTAGTAAATGGATACTGGAAAGTGAATCCCAGTTCAACTCAGTTCACAAGAATTTTTCCTCTGTATCTCTGACACAGTAAAAGCTATGGTTTTGTTAGGAATCTAAAGCTCCCCAAAAGCTTGTACTATCATTGGTATACTAAGCTTTAAATGCCTCTAAAAATGTTGAAAGAAGACAACAAAATGAAGACAAAAATCGTGTTTTCATTTTGCTTGTTCATCAACTGCTTTTTATTTATGATTAGAGTATAAAAGATATGTAGTTTTGCACACTTCTATTCCTAAGCTTATTTAATATAAGAATTTAAGTGAGTAGATTGCTTGCATCCTCTTGTTGTTCCTCCAAGGACCATTCACTTTATTCCATGAAAAGCAGTTGCACAGATTGCCTTCCAGATTGTTAAAGCAGGATTTTTTGGTCTGTAATAGTTACATGATTTCTCTTATATTCTTCCCAATAGAGAGATATATTATTTTAAAAATACCTATTGCAACTTTCAAAATTATTTTCAGGAACTCTGTGAAAGTACTGAAGTTAATTTAATCAGTCAGTTTCCATTTATTAATCAGCTCTGAAAAAACAATGCTGTTACAAACCAGGCAGCAGCAGCAGCTAACTATCCTAGCAGTCTCTGCTGTCTGTTGTTGCATGGAATGGAGGTGCAATTAATAATGAGCCTGACTCCAGGAGAATAGATATTCACCTAAACTGGGAGAATAGAATCACACCTTCAGTGATTTAAATAGATGTACTATGCTGTCATAAGGACACTTGAGTAGGAAGATTTCTTCTGTTGGGATTACAGCTGTTTTTCTTGGAATAGTATTTTAAATTGTGGCCCACCAGAATAGACATCCTACAGACCTTCCCAGTCTCTGCCCCAAGCCACACAAGAAAAGGATGTGTGGGATGCATTATCTGTTGGTATCTCAGGTATTCTGAAAGGAAACTCCTTTGCTGACATATGTGAAACATTGTCCCTCATCCCCCTTGTTTGCTCACCGGCTCTTCCTCTAGCCTCTGGCTGTTTTTCCCAAGATTTCCATCCTGAGTACCTTCTTCTTTGAAATTTGGAACTGCAATTCTAAAACTTGAAAAGTGGACCTTGAAGGGGAATAAAACTAACCTTTACTTCTGCCACAGGTGGGTGGTCACTTGGCTGACAATATTTGTCTCATTTTAGAGTTCATTAAAAGTGAAAGACTACCAGCTAAATAAACTTCCTTTGCTCCTTATCTAGCAGGACATGGCTTTACACAGATTTTAGAGCATTTGAAAAACCTTCATTTAGGACTTGCACTAGAAATAGTCACAGACCTGGAAAAGGGTAAGGGAAGGGATGTGCAAAGAGGGAAAAAGTAGCTGCACAACCAGTTTCTGCAGCGCTCGGTCTGTCAGAATGACTTCTTGGGGCAAGGGGGCCCTGGGAGGGCTGGAGCCTCTGTTTTGGTACTGGAGCATGCAAGGGCTGCACACAGCTGATGTGGCAGCCCAGCAATGTGACTCACACCCAGGGCTGGTCACTCACAGAGAGGCTGGATGGTGTAATATCCAATATTCTTTTTGAACAGCTCAAGCAGACATACAGTTTTTTCCTGATGTATTTTTGTCTTTCACAACTACCAAAGTGCAGAGCTGATAATTCTCTGACCCTGTACAACACTACATTTGCCTTTAAATCACAAAGGCAGACTCAATACTAATTCTTTCACATGCTGGCAAATGAGCAAAATACAGAGTAAATTGCAACTACAGGAAGTAAGGATATTTTTGTATCATTCTGGAACAATTCATTGACAAATATAAAGGGAGACATATATGGCTCTTGTAACCATGTGTTAATGATGAAATACAACACCAAGAATTTTAATTTTACTGAAATTACAGTTGTCAAAATAATTGCATTAGTTAATTTAAAATTCTTCATTGGAGAATGGCCCAGGCTATATCTCTGTTGCTCAAAATGTTTTATTGTGTAATCACTGTGCTTTTTTGATGAGCAATTTCTTTAATGTTATGCTATATATATGTATGGCAAAACTGTGAGTGATCTTTGTTTTTATACTGTACTGTGTTTTGCATATAAAATACATTATGCATATTCTCTCTCCCTGTCTCCAACTCCTACCTTCAGAAAGCAGAGAATAGAGATCCAGTGTTCCCTAGTGTCTGTGATTGCTTTTTGGTTTGTTCAAGCCTTCGAACTTCTTTGTTTCCCAAACTATCCACCTGTAAAATAACTGTAACAATCTCAACCATGCAGTTACTTCAGATTCCTGGACTGAGGACTGACACAGTGCATTAGGTACAACAGCCCCCACCTCCTCCCTTTGCTTCTGCTCTTTTCCTCTGTTACACTGGCAGCTTGGAGAATAAGTAGGAATTATTTCTTGCAGGGGAATAATCCGTCCTGGACTGCTTAAATTAACTTTATGCAGAAAATGGCCATGCTACATCATAGCCAGGCCCATAATGTCTTGACAGAAAAGGATGATAAATAGTCTCTTTTCTTTGATGGCATCTTCCCCTTTCTCTGGATGCTGATCTGCTGTGTCTGCCTGCCTGCTTTATTCACACCAAATGGTACATTCACTTTCCTTGAGCTTCCTCAGAAAATACACTGACTTTTTTCAAAATACACCGTTTATTGGTTCGTGTGTCCAAGGATGATCTGGGTGATGTTGGCAATGGTTTTGCATTCCAGTAAGCTTAAGGATGGTGAAAATAGATTCAGCAGAGGTAATGGCTAATCAGGTAATGTGGTTTTGCTGTTCCTTTGTGGAGGAACAGATCTGCAATCATCTTGTTCAATACCAGAAGTCATTTGAGGATGAGGACATGGAGCTGACATAGCATGGTTCAGAAGAAAATCCATAGTTTAGAATATTTTTTCTGGTGTAGTTTCTTCATCTGATTAACACAGCAGACCATTGGTACTCTGTTTGGCTGTGTGCTGCGGAACAGGTGGAGCAGAGAGTATAACCTACAATGAGAAGTGTAGGGAATCACAGAGAGACAGATACAGACACAAAGAAGGATAAAGTCCTGTCTGGGAAATCACACACAACCTGAAATTATGTGTTAAGTAGTGGACCTGATGGCATTGTGATGCAAACTGTGATGCCATGTGGATTTGCACTGACTTACATCCTCTGAAGATTTAATCCCCAGGCTATCAAACTGTTCACGCTGGAATACCAGTATTAAACTAGCCTTGGAGAGCTGCAAAACATTAACAAAACAGCCCACAGAAACCTGGAAGGCAAAGTAGTACAGCAGTTCTCAGCAGCACACTATGATGTACACAGGCTGAGTGCGATGGAAACAGTTAATTGATAAATAAAGCTACTAAATATTGTCTGTGCATTTAGAAAGTGCGTTGGAGGGTTTCTCATTGTGCAGGGGAAATAGGTACACTTCCAACCACCCTGATTCACCCTTGGACATTTCATGACTATGTCTTATCGCTCAGTTGAGCATAAATTCATAGATTTTACGGTTAAGGGAGCTTGAGATGGGCTGCTATATTTTCAGCACTTAGTTCTGCCACTTCTTATTGGACCATCTGCTGTCACCTTAAAGAGACAAGTGTATATTATCAAGGTAAACATACAAATCATTCCAGCATTTGATATTAAAAAAAAAAAAGAGAAACCTTTTAAAGTATTGATCCAAATATGCCAATAATGTTACAGGGATAAGTCCTTTAAAAAGAAAATATCATAAATATTGTCCGTGCAGATTCAAACAGGATATTTTCACCCCAAAAATGTTTGCTGTTTACAGAGCTCTACAATTTGTTTATTTCAATGAAAATGTAAGATTTATTCCAGTTCCAGTAAAATAATTTTGAAAGGAAGGAAAAGAGAGAAAATGATAAATTTACCACAATTATTTTAGAATTGAATGGTATTATCTAATACTAGGATTAAAAGTCAATCTTTCAGGGACTGAGTGCATCTGAAAACAGATGAAGACACTGTAACATTCATCTGTGTGAACACAAAAGAGATTTATATACATAAATATATGTGCACACTTGTAGGCAGGCTTAATACATGCCATAGTTTCAAATTCTAGGAAGAGAGATGCACATGACATTCATTGTTAGGGGAAGGATCATTGAACTTTGCAGCAAAACTAAATCTTATCACAGTTTATATACATATTGCTACATAAGACTCTGATAATACTATGAAACAAAAATTATTTTCTGTGAGACCTATGGCATGAATAAATCTGCTGACACACTCCCTTCTGTAGTTTCCATCATTGATCTTTTACACACACACACACACACACACACACACGCACACACACGCATATATGCACAAATACATATGTTTATCTGCAGTCGTTGTGGTTTGGGTTTTTTCCCCCTTCGGAAAATACACTTAATTGGAAGATGGATATACTGAGTCTGCTTCTTTCACAGATGCCCATTTAATGGACACGTAATATGTGTGTTTGGCAGATAACAGAACTGGTGGAAAAATAATTGTAAATAATAAAAATATAATAAATAAAGGTAAAATAAATAAATGTGAAAAAGTGTATATTTGTACATAGCACGCTGTACTTTAGCAAATGTATTTGAAATTAATTCCCTTTTATTGTCTAGATCAATACCATTGTGATCAGTACTGATTAAAATGGAAACACTTATAAGGAAAATACACTAAATTTTCTCAAATTAATTTCCCCACCTACTAAACATTTAAAAAAATAATCCACAAAAGAGTTTGAGCATCTTGTTTCTTTTGAGGCAGTGTAATCATACATATTTTTATTCATATCTGATACTACAAAAGCTACAGAAAGATTCTATTGTTAGTATGTACCATATTATTGGTATTAACACACTCTAAATATGTGGAAATCTCATTCCAGCAGGGTTTTCTGTTTAATTTGTTCCCCTGTGATAATTACAGTTTTTGTCTGAGATGAGAGTCTTTTTTGTTAAGCTCCAGTGCTTCTGTGCAGTCCAACTGTTATGCTGAGAAGTAAATGAAAAAGCCTGTGCTCAAAAGCAACGGAAATAGGCCTCAGTACATTCATTTTCAGGTCTCAGCTCTGTGCAGAACAAAAAGACACAGTGTGATTTTGAAAGATGATGTCCTATCGATGTGCCAGAAATTATGGGAATTTTCCATTGAAATGTAGGAGTCCCTCCAAAGAGTTCATTTTATTTTATTGGTTTATTTGGCTCCCTTATTTATTATTTGCCTGTATTTGAAACAGTTTAAGCAACAAATACGTATGTATATACATACACATGCATGCACACTTAGGTATATTTATATATAAGAATGTATGGAAATATATATGTATTGCTCTTTACCCTAGTTTAATTTAACCAAGGTAACATGAAGTAGAGTAGTACGTTTTAAGATTACCAACACTAATCAATAATAAATGTGCTGGTTTCCTTAAGTGTGATCCATTTCAGTGAGTGAAAAAAATGGTGCAGAACAACTTTGTCACTTAGATGACATCTGTCATTTCATTCTGCTTCTAACACATAAACCAACATCAGGTGTACAAAAGTTACACTCCTCCCATTTTCTTCTTTCATGCAGGTACATGGATATCAACATGCACAAAGAGTGATGGAATGGAGAAATATCCTTACTGACCATGAAAATGGCAGGAAGGCAGAAAGAACCACAGCACATCGCAAGAAAGGCTGAGAATTCAAAATGACCTTGACAGATTTCCAAAATGGTCTGGAAAAGAATACAGGGAGGGAGTATGAAATCCATGAGGGACAAGTGCAAGGCACTACTTCAAAGATAAATGTTCAATAAATACAGGATAGAGTGTAGCTGATTGGGCAGAAATTTTTCTTAGGAATTGGTAGCTATATTGGTCAACTCGACTGCAGGCTTGATGTGTTAGGAGCATCAAATTTCTGAAAAGAAAATATTCTGTGGTGCAAATGCAAGAGAAAATATACATAATATCTAAGACAAAAAAATTCTTCGTGTTTACTTGGTGTTGTGAAAGCATTAATGAAAGTGTCTGAATATCACACTTCAGAACTGACATGCATATTTTTGACAAGAATGATCAGAGGCCTATGAAGACCTTCAAAAAGAACTGAATGCATTTAGTTCATCTAAAGATGATAAAGAAGGGAGTTATGGTATGTTTTTCTGAGAAGAAGGGAAAAGACCGTTACCCATACTCCTGCTCAATCTCAAAAGAAGGTCTGGATTCAAAATCCAACAAGAAAGATTCTGCTTAAGGATCAGAATTTTTTATGGAGAGGCAGTTTGGTGGATGCAGGGACTCATGGAAGGACCTAGTCAGCAAGAAGACTTGAATACCCTCCAGCCTCACTTTCATGACATTTACATAAAACAGTCTGCTCCAATATCTTATTTCACTGCATTTACTTCAAATGTCCACTGCATTTCACTTCCCTTAGTCTTTTTTTTTTTAAATGGGGAGGTTTTCCCTTCCTTTTTCCATGACACTCATTCTATCTTGCTCTCTTGCTTTACTTCTCTGTACATTTATTTGTTCCACTCTAAGACATCCAGCCTTTCTGTGTCTCTTCAGCCACAGTGCATCTCTTTCCCTCCTCTCTTAGCTCCTTTCTGTCTCCTCTCCCTTTAACTTGCTCCTTTCTTGTCTCGTCCTGTCTTTCAAGTGGGAGGAAATGCCTGAAGCCGGAGAGTCCCACAGGCTCTTCTGGGATTTCAGAGGTAGAATGCAAGGGGTCAGACCTGCTCTGTCTTCCCAATTCTTGGGTTGCAAGGTGGGCAAGTCGAAGCAGCCACAGAGCAGCAGAATCTGCTGCCGAGGGAAACTCAAAGAGGAGCCCATCGAGCCCCAGCTGTTGCTGTGGACAGCCTCTTTCTGCCCCAGCGTAGGGGTGGCAGTTTAACCTTGGATTATTTATTACTGGAGAACCTAGAGTATGCTTATTTTCACTCCTGCTGGATTTCATTCCCTTTACTATCTCAGGGCAAAGAACTTGCTTTCAACCTTCAGCCTCTCAGGAGTACTGCAAGGGAACAGCATTTGCCTTTTAAGGCATTTTTGGGGAAAACCTTTTTTTTGGAGGGTTGAGGGGGAAGATTTTTCTTCTCTTCTCCAGTTTATCAATTCCTCCTAGTCTTGGCTTAGTCTAGAGTGTGTTTTGGCACAGCTCCTACAATGCTCTCTTCCCCTGAGACAAAGCACAAGTCCGGCTGATCAAACTACAGGAAAGCCCTATCTTAGCATACTTGTTTCTTCTTTTCCTGTTTCATAATTGATATTGGTTGTACAGTAGTTTATACACAAACTCACAGATATCACAAGCACACTCACCCATCACACATCCATTCGGGCATGTACTTGACTCCAAACAGCCAGCGTTTCCTCTGCAGGCATATGGGATTGGATGTTGCAGCCCTTCCTCTGATCTCTCCACTGAAACTCTGTGAAAATGCCCTGACTGCTCTGCTACTCCCCTAGCCCTTCTCACAAGAGCTTTCGCTTGCCAGCTGGTGCCAGGAACCGCTTTAACTGGTCCTGAAAGATGAATCCTCTCTGGGAATGTGTTAACAACACGGTGTTCTCCTTATCACAGCACGTCACCTCTGCACAGTCACTTGGATGCTGCAAGCTGGGAATCCTGACACCAAGAAAATCAAGGACCACTCCTGTCTGTAGTATGTAGTATGTATGTAGTCTCTTGGCTGCTCAGAGTAGGTGTGGTATGATGCCCACTCACCAATCAGCAAGGAGCATTCAAGGGGTAAAGCTGCCGAACAGCAGCGAAGGCTCAGTAGGTCCCTTACTAGCTGCTGTAGAAAATATGATCTTTGTGGGAGCTCCCCTCTCTGCATTTGCACTGCCACATTGGTGCCAGGACCTTAGTCCCAAAAACCTGGCAAAGGAACTGGTAAAACGTTTCCCACTGCTGGCCCTGTCCTCAGGCCCCGTGCTGCGGACAGGCTGAGGCAGCCCTGCAGCGTGGCAGGGCTAGCCCCTCACACCTGCCAGCACAGCCTGACAGGCAAATAAATAAACCGAAATCCCAAAGAAAATAAGAGCAATTGAAGCAACCCACACCAATAAAAGAGTCATGAAGGGTTTTAGGAAATGTATTTGTAACTCAAAAAAAGGAAGAAAAAAGCAGACAACAACCAAAACCAGGCACAGCAGATTCACCACATCACAGCACCAGCCCATTTTAAACAGACTGTGGTTACCTTGGTTATGGAGTGGGTACCCTTTGTGAACACCAAATAAACAAACAACACACACACTCCACTAATGCAGGAGCTGCTCTCAGACTGCATATTGGCTCTGAGCCACATCTCCCGCAGTAAGGGGAGTGTGGAAATGCACAGCCTTGGCAGCAGCTTCCAGCGCCTCAGGCTCTCACAGTTTATTTTATTTATTTATAGGATTTTCTATGGCACTCATCACCCTCATATCTAAGCATCTTAGAGGTATTAGCAGACTTACCCTCACAACCCCTTTTTCAGATACGAAAGTTATTGTCCTCACTTTATAGATATAGAACTAATAGGTCACTAACTTGCTCAGATTCAGAAAGAGAATCTGGAAGAATTAGAGACTGGACAAGCCCCTGAGTCCCATTCCTGAACTTTAACCACAGAAATTTCCCTCCAGGGGCATTAATGAGATTGATGAAATACAGAAGGCAGAACATTCTCATGGATATATTTGACTCCTGATTTTTTTTTTCTACAGTGTTGGGTCTAGCAGCTGCTAAGTATGTCGAAAAAAAGGTAAAATTCTATTTGCACTTTTCTTCATCTCTGAAGTATAAAACGGAGTGTCAATACAGCACACCTTTTTCATTAGTGTTTCTAATAAAAGCAACTGATATACTTTAGACTTGTATGTAAATGAAGTCTAACACGTTTTTGGCATGACAATAATCCTAAATTAGTTGCTCAATGTTTATTTTTATTTTTTGCTTCTGTTTGCAGTTAATTTTTCTAATTTGAGGACAATCTGGTGCTCCTCTGAAGTAAGATTCTTTTTTCATTCCATTTTTCCCTCAACTCCTCTCAGCTGATAACTTCAAGAATTAAACTGCCTGTTGTGCAGCTATTTTGGTGTTCAAGCTGGCCACTGCTATAAAGAGTTGTGCCTCTTGCTCTCCATCACTGTACAGGAAAGCAGCAGATACTTCTGTGTGTCAAGAAACCAGGAGGATCCCATGTCACTGCAAATGAACCATGAATTTCCAGGGTTCAAAGGACAACAAGAAAGACAGGATGAGTCATGTGACTTTTGTGTTGCACCCTGATAAATGGCAGGTCAAGGAGGGTTGTGTTTAATAGTATATTCCTCAATGAAATGTCACTTTTTCCTCAATGTGTCCTCTGTGTGAGCTAATTAAAATCATGTTTTACTGCAATGTCAGCACATGAAGTTGCTGACTTTCTTGTTGTCTTCTACACAGTACAAAATGAATGTTGTCATTTGATAAATTCAGGATCTTAAAGGTTCTGTCTGATGGGGTCTAATGTATGCTGCTCTAGATATGTTTAATGCTTTCAAACTGCCTCTCTTCCTTTGTTCAAATCACAGCATTCATGACCTGTACATAATGTTCTCTCCTGCCATCCTTAAGCCTCACCCTTCTCAAAATTAACAGAATTTTTAAAAAGATCTCAAGTAAATATTGGCATTGCTTCCCTTCCAGACTCTTTTAAATTAGATTTTAAGCAACGCATCCAAAAGTCACGCTAATATACATCCAATGAGAATTGGCTGTACAGGTGCAATTTTCTTACAGGTTACTTTTATATTGGTATCAGGGAGTGTTTGTAATGTTCATTTGGAAATAAACCTTACCACCTTATACCACATCTATAATAAGCAGTAGTTAAAGAGTATGGTTAGAGAAAGCACGGGATTAACTTCTCTAAACAATAGCAATTGCAGGATTGGCACCAGGATTCTTTGTAAAGCTCTTAGAAACTGCTGTTTATGGTGCATCTCATCTCAGTAATAAGAGTATGAATGAGAAAAAGAAACAACCTGCTACTACATTAACTTTTGCTTTTACTATTTCTATCCTTGCATCCCGTAAAATTTCTTTTAACAAAAAACAAAGGCAGTATCTCTGCATGTTTTACAGTAAATGACAAAGAGCAAAGTTTCCAGCTTTGGCCTGGAGCTGTATCACCTTGTGCTGTAATCCACACAGACCTCGTAAATTAGTTTGGGACTGAGTCAGTTCTTCAGTGAGTATTCTCCACATATTAATTTATTGATAGGTGCTACAGCAGTGAGTGGTGTCAACTGAAGCCACTGCTCAGCCCGAGGTGTACCTTCACCCTCTTCCCCTCCCCCATCCTCATCCAGCTTGCTTCCATAGTGCTGAGAGCCAGTGCAATGCTGGCTTCTGGCTGATACACAAAACACAGATCTCAAAGAAATTCTCTCACCTCCTAAAGACCTTATCCGAAGCCCATTAAAGCTGATGAGAGCCTTCCCATTGACTTCAGAAGGCCTCAGATCCAGTCCCCCCGGGAAAAGATGTTAACACTCGTGCATTCTTAAACCAGCCAGGAGAACTTCTTGAAATCAATATCTCTCTATCAATATCGGTACCTAAAACCCCCAAAATACAACAAAGACACTTGTGAGTCCTGCCAGCTGCAGAGGAAATAAAAAGTAGAAAAAAAGCCCTTGGGAGACACCATTACCTAAAATAAGCAGCTGGGTCTGAGCAGTGACCACAGCAGCTACAAAACTATATCCCAACCTTTCTGTTTTTGTACTTGCTCAGCTTTGCTTTACTGTACTCCCAGCTCCTCCCTGAATGTGCTAAATGACTCACATTACACACACTGCAACAAAGGCAGTTATACCCCAATCTTCATTAAGGTCTTAATGCAGCAAGGTACTTGAGCACATGCCTAACTTTAAGTACAAGGGAAGTCTAATTAACTTCAATGGGACTGCTTGCTTGCTTTAAGCCAGGCATGTGCTTAAGTACCTTGCTGAAACTGAGAGGAAGACTCCAGGTGCTACCATTTATACAAGTGTCATTAAACACAGAGTTAGTGTACTTAGATACACAAACTTCCTAACCCCTAAAACCACATCATTAAATTATAACACTTACTAGAAAACAGAGAAGGTGAGCATGTTGATGAAGCATCACATACACCAATACACGTACATAAGCATTAAAATGATCAAAAATATAATATCCCTTGCACATTTTCAGCACTCCACCTGTGGTTTGTACATGCGTACCTGTTCCTCCAGATTTCAACAGCCAGAGACTGAAGACTTCTGAAAGGCCTGTGAAAAAGACCCTGATCTGAAAATAATACCATCCGTGACTTAGGTATAAAAGAACAAAGAACTGAAACTGGAAATGGTTAGTACTTCAGGGGCAAAGCAAAAACTGTTTAGGTTTCTTAACAGTTTGTTTGGTTTTTTTTTTATTTTGTACTTGCAAGCATTTATTATATTTTTCAGCTGTCTGAATTTCTTGTATTTTTAGTACCTGTTTAATTTTCATCAGATAGAAGTTAAGCCACTCACTTGCTGTGTGACTGCAGGCTAGTTGCTTGACCTTCTTTTCAGTCCTCTTATCTGGCTTTATAATCCAGCACAAATGGGAGCTCACTAAAATCTAGAAGCTGTGTGTGTGCCGAGCAGAAGAAGTTGACTAGTCTTCTGGTTAGTTCGGCAACAGTTTTTTCAGGGTCAGAAAAAAATTTACTGGGGAAGGACAACCTTTCTCAGGCCAGGCAGGTTTTAGTTCTGCCCATTCCCCATGACATTTTTTTGAGCTGTGTTTCTTCGTTAGTGGTTGGAGTCCATGAGCTTAAAGGTGTTTTCAAACCGAAATGAGTCTATAATTCATTAATTCTATAATTAAGAGTTGCAGCAGAAAGCCATGGACTGCATATCTGGAGCTGCACAGGGGCTCCTACTTAGAAACCTAAGATCTCAAAAAATTTGTTCTCCTTTCTCCATTCTCAATGCAGCTCACAGCTTGACTAAGGGACTGGCATCATTTCCCTGTGAGTACGTGGTTAAGAACCCAAAACTATGCACAGATTGTGGATTATTCTTGGATATCTCTATTTGGTAAATACAATTGTTAAATAAAGTTTGCCTCATGCTCAGGGCAATATGGAGTGACTCCCTCAGACTGAACACGAAGGATTTCGCCCACAGGGAATAGTGCACCTGAAGGAGATCAGGGAAATTTGGTCTTTAGGATGAGGGGAGAGAGATAATAGACAAAGCTAATTGGTGTGACTCTCCTTCTATATATGACAGTTAAATGCTATGGTGATGAGTATAGAACTGGTTTTTTTTCCTTTCAATTGATTATCTGATTATTTTGCTGAGGTCAGTAGCAAGTGTCTCTGACCTCATTGTTTGCTGAAGCAACTGTATTGTCACCAGCACTGGAGTGGAACATTGCTAACTGAATGGATTAAGAAAAGTGCTCATAAAAATGCTGAAATGCACTCAGCCTTTGGTAACCAAGACCATTACTGTATAAAAGGAGATACTGAAAAGAGCATTACACTGGACAATTGCTTCAAATAATCATTTGTTAAATATCAATTTACCCACCTGTTATTCTACCTACTGCTCAGTGTTGAACTGTTGGATGCTCTAAAAATCATCAAACACTTGAAATTAAGACTTATTTTAGGAAAAATGACATGGAAAGCATTTCTAGAAGGTCTTTCACAGTGAAGAAAGCTATGTATTTACAAAGTTATGCAATTACCCAAACAGCATTTGAGAATACTTTGAAAACTGTTAAAAGAGAAGAGGAGAAAAACCTGCTGTCTTAGTTCTTTTCAAACAGAAAAGTGCTTTGCTTGATTTTATAAGCAACATGCTGTTCTGTTGTCAGCCTTTCTGCATCTGTTGTATCATGGGTCTTGACAACATCATAGGCCAATGTCCCTTGTGATTGAAGTAAAGTATTAAATTTTAGTATCCAGAACAAGGTGATATTTCAAAGGCCAGGCTGTTATTGAGCTTGCAGGTGATAAGTCTCAAATTCTGAAATTCTGCATTTTATAGAGAAGCACAACTGCTGACTTCAAAAATAAGTTTATAAGAAATTGCCAAGCACAAATGAACAAAGTTCCCAATGCTCTGGACCTGATTAGAGCCTGGTTCCAGGGTAGAGTGCAAATTACTTTTCTTGAGCTTCTCTGTAGCTTCTTCACTTTACAGAATAAGAAACACCTGCTGGTAGTAGTGTTAGAGAAGATTACACTAAAATCAGGCCTCAGCCTTACTTGAGAGTCACAGAAAAAAATTCATGTAACTGAAATCTATTTTGCACTAGTAATAAAGCTGCAGCATCATAGTTGAAATAATTGTATAATGCCATTGTAATACGGGGCAGAGAAGTAATATGAGAGGCTCCACCTGGAGCCCATCTCTGGGGCACCCAATGCAAGAAGGGGCTGCTGGAGTGAGACCAAAGGAGGGCCACTGAGATGATCACAGGGCTGGAGAACCTCTCCTATTCAGCCTGGAGAAGAGCAGGCTCCAGGGAGAGCTCACAGCATATTCCAGTACCTAAAGGGGACTAGAAGAGAGCTGGGGAGGCACTTTTTGAAGGTTACATAGTGATAGGACAAAAAATAATGGCTGTAAACTAAAAGAGAGCAGGTTTAGGTACAAGGAAGAAATTCTTTGCCGTGAGGGTAGTGAAGCACTGGCACGGCTGTGTGTCCCCCATCCCTGGCAGTGTTCAAGACCAGGCTGGATGGAGCTGTGAGCAACCTGGTCTAGTGGAAGGTGTCCCTGCCCATGGCAGGGGGCTTGGAACTAGACAATCTTTAAGGTCCCTTCCAACCCAAACCATTGTATGAATCTGTGATCCTATGAAGTTTGGTGATTTCCTGAGGATTATTCTGCTTGAGTAGTAGATTATATGAGTGCAAACCCCTCTCAGTGTCTTTAGTACAGAATTGTCCAGTTTTCAGGCTGTAAACACATGATGTGCAAACACATCAACCTTAAGAATAATCAGGCGGCAGCTGTTGGTCTTTCCTGCAGGGAATCACCAGACTAAGAAGTGTCATATCTATTCCCTTGGAACGGATGTACGTTCTGTCTGAGTGGTGAAGTCTGCATTTTTTTTCCCCAAAAGTATGGAACTGGCTAGTGCTGTCAGGAGAAATAATGTGAATTGTAAAAGGTGGATATGAAAGATAGGTGTTTGGGTAAATAGCCAACACAAAACACTGATGTGTTCACTTCAGCTATGGAATAAACCAGTCTTCTATTCTACAGTAAGGATTTATGAAAAGATAGAGAGCACCTAAAATAAACTTCCACACTTGGTCCCCACAAAGGGTAATAGAGCCCTTGACTGACATCACAGTAAAATCACAGGTAAACACCATTTCCTTTCCTAAGCAAGATTCATGACATCAGGGTCCTTCTGTTGTATGTCATCCACTATCAGAAGGACAGAAATTGCCTTCTCATTAACCATTTCATTCATTCCATCTTCCATCCAATGACTCCCATATAATATTCTGTTTCTGTAATGGTAGAGGGGGCTGTAAAAGACAAGAGAACATAGAAAGACAAAAACAACTTGACACTGAAAATTAAGGAGGTAAATAATTTAACAATGAATTTCTGCAGAACTGAGCTGAAGTCCGAAAAACATAGAGTAATACCAACCTTTTCATCTGCTCTTACTACAACTAATGAAACATTAACTATGATACATAACCATTGGTGATCATATTTCATTTGATGATCCATTAGGGCCTCACATAGTTCTCTGCTTTTTCATATAAAGCAT
This sequence comes from Melanocharis versteri, assembly GCA_013397845.1. Taxonomy (NCBI): domain Eukaryota; kingdom Metazoa; phylum Chordata; class Aves; order Passeriformes; family Melanocharitidae; genus Melanocharis; species Melanocharis versteri. The sequence continues at coordinate 2,123,119 of VZTG01003862.1, forward strand.
AATACTTTAGGGGGAGGGAAGCTGGCAGACAGAGGTGGAAGCGGATTTGTACTCACACTGTGTGCTGGCACAATAATGTTCTTCCTGCTGAACTAATGGCTCTTCATAGGGTTCAGGTCAAAGAGTTTAATGGAGCTTAGCTCTGGATGTCTCAGTAACTTCTTAGATTCTAAAACTAAACTACTTTAGTCTTAAAATACAAATGATGATGGTCCTAATAAGGAGACACATTCCCAAGCAGACTTGAGAGTGAAATATATGACAAGAATGCTAAAACAGATGGTATCTTTCTTCCAACTAATGCTGAAAAAGATGTCTGTTCCTTACCACAGATGAATTCACTATTTTCTGCAGTTGTCCAAGGCAGAGGAGAAGGAGAGGATGTTTGCACTGAGAATGTTTGCTACTTTTTGTTTAGCCCCTGAGATTTAAATACATATATATATTTTAAAAAATACACAACTACCATATCTGCATATATTTTGCTTTTTTTCTTATGTGGCAACGTGTGGAGAGGATGCAAAGATCCACTCACCAAATTGTATTCCAAGATGCAGCATAAAATACCTTACTTCTATGTCAGCCACAGATGTCACTTCAAAAAAAGTAAGAGATCTCTATTACACAGTTTAATTTTTTCAGATTTTCCACTCTTAACTTTCTCTACCTTTCAAAAAGTTTCTTCTCATAATGTAGAACTGACATTACAGACAAATCTACTTGACCATCCAGATTTCTTTAGCAACATAAATCTTCTGCCTGATTTTACTGCACACTGGAGTCTCCTTATATATGTCCTACAATTGCACTTGAATCCACCAAAAATTCCCTATTAAAGATATCTTGTTGTTTCCAAACAGAAATATCCTGCAGTTTCTTTCAATAGAAAGATAAAATTTCTTTCATCTGAAATTAGGAAGGAACAAAGAAAACTTATAATTCTCTTTCACAAAATTGATTGGTTTTTGGTGTTTTTTTTTTTACCCTAGCTTGGCAATTTCTGTCCTGACAGATCTGTGTAGTTTCCTTGGTCAACAGACAGAAAAACAGATATGAAGGATAAGGAGAACAGCTGCCCTAACTTCAGGGAAGAGAAAAAAGTCTTTAACATACCTCACCAATCATATGCTAGAAGTGTCTTTTATAGCATTTGTGCAGGAATGAAAAAGCAAAAAAATTATCCAAGACAGCCTTCGAAAATTCAGAGTTTAAACAGGGAAAAGAAAGATTCAGATTTTCACACTACTGGACTTCCAATAGGCCGCTGTATCTTGGTAAAGAAGCCTAAAGTAAGGTTGAAGCCTTACCATGTTCCTCCACTAACAGCTATCACTTTGTGCAGAGGAAGTGCAGTTGCAGTTACGCTGTTTGGTTTGATGGAGACAAGTCAGAGCTCCAAGAGGCTGTGGTTGAAGCAACATCTAGCAGGAGGCAGCAAGGCTGCAGAAGTTTGATCCAGCACTTCAACTGCTGGATGCCTCCAAAGAAGCATTAAAAAAGACTGAGGTAGGTAAAGGCAGCCCACAAGTGCTCTGATCTAAGGGAAAAATGTCTTTGCAGCCTCTTCCATGCAAGACTCCTGCTTAAATAGAACACACTAGTTTAGGGATTCCTATTACTTCTCCGATGATAGGTTACTTCTCCTTGCTATACTGCCTCATGTGTGGAAGATCACTGCCTGACAGGTAAAAAAGAGGGTCATTTTGCCATTTTACAGCGCTGAGAATGGGGCTGCACAGAATGTGCCGGCCACTGATCAGTGTATAGGAGGCACTGAAGGCCTGTGCAGAAAGAGGAGACACTGATAGCTGGGGTAATTATTAGCTGGAGCCCTTCATATCTACCTAGCTGCTTGTATGCTAAATTGTGAGCACGGCACTTGTATAGGTTTGAGGTAATTTTGCAGGACTTCTTACACAGAAGTGAGAGATTTTTCACTTTTTCTTTACAGATATCTTTCTCATATAGCTTCAGGGGTGTCCAGTGCCAGCTCTCATACACAGTTACCTAAGATCCTGCCAGCCTTTTTGTTTCTCTTGAAAGACCTCAAGCAGTAACAGAGGGACTTGGAGATTGTAACATCCTTGTGAACTGCTTTGGGTAGAGAAAGAGCCTGATTCACTTCTTCTTTACAGGGGTGTAAATTTGGAATATTGTCATTCAACTGCATTGTGAATGAAACTGCCTCATCAGCCTCATAAATGCAAGGAGAGTATTGGGTGCAAAAGGATAAACAGAAGGAAACAGAGGCAGGGAGAGGGGGAAGCCCATCCTTCTGGTTTCTCCCTTAATTCCTTTCTGCAGCTAGGAACAGTTGATGTAGAATCTGCATTTTCTAAAAGGGAATTATCCATCAAATTGCATCTCAGGGTTCATTTAGTATACGTAAAACCTAGAGTGAGGTTTATGCATGTAACCTTTAGAGTAAAAAAAAAAAAAAAATCTCTCTCTCTCTCTTTGAAAACGCTATTGTTTTGAAAGGCCTCAAAATGTGCTAGATACATTAGAGACACATTAGACTGCTCTGACTCACATCTAAAGCAATATTTATGGCTTTAGATTTTGTTTTACTTTGTTTTGTTTCAATTTTATCTACCAGTCTATGTAGGACACAAGAGGTCTCCATAGCAGCATGATGTAAGGATACCTTGATCTTCTTGAATTAAATGTCTGCTTTCAGGTTTCACTGTCAGTTGTCCATTATGGGGGGAATCTGAAGCCCAGTTTTGTGTGTGATGAGAAAGCTGAGTAATTTTAGTTACGCAATATAGGTAGGTTCTATTCCTCCTCTAATATTTTGGTTGTAAGTCATTGTCAATTCTGTTAGTGTTTTGTAGCACTGCTTAATTAATAGAAACATTTCTTTAAAAATACTTGAATTTGTCATATTTTGCGTTAGTTTGGGGTCTGTGTTTGTTGGGGGCTTTTTTATTCCCTACAGGAAAAAAAAAAACTGAAATAGGTAAAAACCTCATCTATACAGACTTTTGTAAACTGAGGCATCATGGTTGAGAATCTGAAGATAGCAACATTTTGTTGTATTGGAAATTACCATAGCTCTTGTAAAAAGGTGATAAAAGTGCCTATCTCAGTGGTTATCAGCTTGTTCATGTGCGTAATTACTTCTTACAATGCACTAACCCTCTATGGCCTCAAAAATTGGTAAGGATGTTGCATTTTATTTATATTTTTAAGAATACATTTGAAGATGGGTTTTATATGCGTGTGTGTGTGTGTGTGTGTAAATCCAGCATATAGATGCAGCACTGAGATTCCTTTCCTGAAAGCTAGAAAGAAATAAAGAAGAAAATGGTTACTAGTAGATAATAGGGACAAAAATAAGAGGGAGCAAGAAGAGCAAAAAAAAGAAAAAAGAGATATAGAGATTGGATGCTGGGAGAAAGTAGTGAGCTATGTATAATAACTCCAGAATATACAAGAAAAGATCAAGAAAGTCCAGGGAGCAGAAATCCTTTTAAAAGTGAAAAGAATCAATTTAATTTATCACATTAAACAAATGAAAAAAAACCCCTCAAAACAGTGGCAGACCTAATACAGATGTTTTGCAGTATAGCAGGAAAATGAAGACATTTTCGAGCAGCAAGGCTTGCAAGTCATCGTCTTGAAATGCTTAGATCAGGTGGCACTCTCTGTTAGAAAAGTAAGCTCTGTAATGATATTGATTGCTTCCAAGGCCATATTAGAGATGAAGACAAGTCCCAGGAGAGAGGTTGTTGTCACCTTGACCTTGGGTCAGAGCTGGACCACTGACCCCTGACATCCAGGACTTCTGCACTGCATCGTGATATCTTTCATGCCTACAGACAAAGTCAGCAGGGGACATGTGTCGATGTGGCCCTTGCCAAATCAGAATTGACTGGCCTGTAGGAAGCTGGAGAGCAGCGGGAAATGTGGGTTAAAGTATGTCAATAATGTTTCACAAGAACAATTTCTCCCAAGAATTGTAGCTGTTGGAATGTTTTGACATTTATTCGGTAGAGAAATGTAGCATGTTTTGTGAAGCACTTCAAGAGAGCTGCTGCTAACTGCCGCGGTGTATTGATCTTCCTGTTAAATTGCATGGGCACACTTGGGAGATCATTGAGATTCAGGCAACAGGACAGAAAGGATCGGCTGCACCCGATGGTCACTAATGGTAATTGGTTTCGATCCTTGCACTTGAAGAAGCCGTGATTTACTTGGTTCACAGATGAATTGTAGACACTAAATATTTTGAAAAGAAAATATACTGTGATTTCTTTTTCTCATGTCATTTACAAATTATTGCCTCCACTTCGAATGTTTCATATAAAGTATAGAAATCCACACGACTCAATAAAGAACATGCTAAGCAAAATTTCAAGGAATTCCCTCTTATCCGTAAAGCTTGTATTAGTGCAAAGAAAATTAATTTTCTGATCCTAATATAAATGAGTTAATTAAATAATTATAAAAAAAAAATTAGCAGGATCTTAAAAATCCATCAACACTCTTAAGCCTCCATATCATCACAATACATCTTTTTTACACTATACACATTCTTCTCTCTATCCCATTTGGTGGTGTAGCATCACAGTCTTAACATAATGAATGTTAAAAAGAAGTGTATTGAAGGCAACTGCAAAAGTAGAACAATGTAGGCAGGTATGGCTAGCAATGTAATATTGAAGTAAATTATACTGGAATGAAGAATCTGATATGAAAGTTGGATACCAATGTTAATATCACAGTAAATTATTGCTACAATAGAGGGGCTGATATAAAAATTGGAGTATACTTCCAAAAATGAATGTGATGATAATGCTGCCAAAATTCATGCCACACATGATTTTCAAAGCAGATTTTAAAGGGCTTCTGTAGCTTTCTGCTTTATACAAGATACTTTGCTAAGTATATGTACATAATTACATTAAAGCAAAAATATTCAGTAAATGGTGGCTGCTTTAATATAAGGAAATTCATCTATACTAAGATTCTGGGAAGGAACCAGTTCTGTAATTCTTTTAATCTGTTTCAAGTACACGTGTCCTTTATGATACATACTACATTCCTACGGGTTTTTAAAGGACAAAAGAGTTTTCAGTTTTTGTTCTGTGTTTTTTTTCCCTTCAATGGAGAGGTCAGCAGTTTCTACAAACAGCTGAGTTTCATGCATAAACTTGCATAAAATATCCATAAAATCTATATAGCACTTTGACAAATAGAAAGTAGCACAATATAAAGTAACAACATATATTGTTTCTTTGTTAACTGAGATCAAAATTATGCTTATCTGGAGTCTTTTGGTTAAAATGACTGTAAATAGATTGCAAATTCAATTACAGCTAAATCATGCATTGTAGAATTTGTATCATCCAGAACTAAAATAGATAAAATAGAGAAAGATGAATGTCTGAATGCTACTGAAAGTTCAGTATAACAGCAATATGGCATTTTCAATTGCTGTACAAGTCTCAAATTTCTGAAATATTTACAAACCTTAGATAATGACAACCTCAGGAGAAAATCAAGAAAACAGACGGTATACACGAGATAGCCTGAGGCAACCAGTGATGAGGTCAGATCTATACAGTATGTGTGCTTTACATGAAAAACGCTCTACTAAAATGTCTTTGCGAACTGTGTAGAGCTTTGGGATGTAGCAGGTATTCACTAGGGGAAGGTAAGGATTATTTACTAGGATCAGTAACATGGAATTCAATATTAAAACCGACAAAGGTTATCATCTATTACACATTAAATTCACCACAGTTGTTTGACAACTCTCATAGCAAAAGATTCCACCCTTAACAATTCAAAGCAATCTTTCAGATTAAAGTTCATGTGATCACTTTAAAGAACTATTCATTGTTAATCAAGCAATATTGCTTCAGGCATCATGTTTGTCTTTCACTTCAGGCTATTTGGTTGATTGCAGAAAACACTGAGCTTCTCTGTGTGCGTGTGCAGAGCTGCGTGTCTGCTAGGTGGAAGTGACAGGTGAGGTAGTGGGGAGGGGGGGATGTGGGAACTGATTGAATAGACTCTGCAACAGCAATAAATAAAGTCCCAGTGGCTGACCGTTTTGGTGGGTAGGATGAGAAGTAAATTCTGCCTTAATAATTGCACAATTTAATTTTGCAGGACATTAACCAATGATGGTATCTTTAAAATATAAAATATTCCTTTAAGACACCTAATTCTATATGTATAAATAATATATACATATTCATATATACTTCTAACGTTGCCCAGATTACCTTGATCATGTAGTACTTTACACATTTTCTAGTTAGAGTTGTTACTCAAAGAGAGGTATTTCTCAGAGGGATTAAGAAAATCCAACTCCAACATTTCATGATACAAAATTTTTTCAAGAAACCCTCTTTTTTCCTCCCCAGTTGGGCAGCATCTGCTCCAGGCATGTCTTACTCTTGATCTAACTATACTGCAAAGTTTTAACAGATGCAATATCCATAACAATAACATTGTAGGGAGGAAAGACTAGAGATGCTGGGAGAGTTACATGCTCTGACATCGCTGTGAGACCCTAGAACGTTTACTCAAGTGGCCTAACACCTATGGCAGTGTTCAGCATCCTCTAAAAATTTGTCCTTTTGAAGAAAGCTTTCATTCTGCAGTGCTGCCCTAACATCTAACTAGGTGCTGAGTCCAAGCTCAAGTGAGAGACTGCTTGCTATCAGTCAGTGCAACCAGCCCGCCGTAGGTTCGTGCAGATAACAGGAGCAACCACTGCCATCAGCACTGAAGGCAATACAAGTGCCAGAATGAATCCTCTATCGATGTCCATGAAGAGTCCTTCTTGCACGTCACAGCACGACCCTTAAATAGGAGTGAAAGATAAGTAAGTCGTACTTCAGCCTTGTAAACACTGGAAGTGGATATCCCATCAAGATCTCTTCAAGAAACAGGGTTGAAACCCTACAGCGGTGTCTGAAGTAACTTGTATTTCTTGACTTAAAGAAATTCTGCATTCAGAAACCATCTCTAACAGTAATATTTTTTTCATTAGAAAATGTCCATTTGTTTGAAATAAAGCTGTGTGTAGGAAAAAAGTGGTTTTGAATAACCTTCTGATTCAAAAATATTAGAGACAAAGACTTTTTAAGTGGTCAAATATCCCATTTAGACATTTTTAATAAAAAGTTCCAACTTTGGCTCCAGTTCAAAATAATCTTCCATTAGAGACTGTGGTGAATAAGAACTGTTTATAAACAACTAAACCCTAAAAAAATGCTTTGAAATTACTGGAATTATACTTGGTATTTTACTCAACCATGTTTTTTCCCACATTTACATAAATTCCTCAATCCTGAGAGAAACCAGATATTGAAAATTTGTATTGTTGGGGTAATACTGTCTTACTCAGCTATCCTTACCTTGATGGTTTCCAGGAGAAAAGATATCATTAGAAAAGCCCTCATATTTTGTATTTTGGAAGGTTACTCACAAAACCATCTCTTTTTTCTGTCCTTCTCAACATTTTTTAGATATAGTTTCTGAGATCTGAGAAAGAGTGGTCTTATTTCAGAATTAAGTCAAACATCAAAAATGAACACTAAATAAAACTTTTCAAATCTTTGCAATCTTCTTAAAGTGTGCAGAATATTTATCTGCCTCATAATCTTCCAGTGTTTACTCCTAGTTAAAGATATTCTTACAGTGAGAATTCTTTAAGCATTAGAAAATTAAATAATAACAATTCATTACTATTAAAGCATAATGATGTGTACTTATTTTACTCTTTCCTCCTTTAGATGAGGCAAAATAAACAGGGAAACTGCTGGCCTTGCCCTCCAGAAGTGTTTTCTAATTGTGAAAATCATTCTAGAAGCATTAAGGTTATTTTTTTTTTTTTAATAAGATGGTGGTTTTTTTAAATGATGCTTTGAAATTCCTTTTTAGCCAAAAAGAAATCCCGTTAACTGTGGAAGAAAATTCAAATCCTGATGATAATATCCTTGACAAGTCTACAATTCTCCAGAGTAAATGAGATTTTTTTTGTGTTTTCTTTCATTTTCTCTTTTCATATTTCAGAAGAATGAAAAATAGTTTCTAATGAATCACTGATCCTTCTTTTTTTCCCCCTGTTTTATTATTACCCTTAGTAAGAAACATTCCCATAAATGAATATCTTTTTTTTTATATCTCCCTAAGAAAGAAGAAAGCATTTTACAAAGATTTCTATGGTCATCTTTTCAGTTTTAATTACTGCCTGTTTTCACAAGATGCAGATTAATTCATGGCATTTTGATTTTATTTTTTAAGCTCCTTTAGAGTGCACATATTTATTTCATATGTGTGTATGTGTTCTAGCACAAACTATATCTAAAATAAATGCACACCAGTAAATCTAAAAGTAGAAAGATGCTTTATATCAAAGAGCTCAGCACAAAGTGGCAGCAGTGCAATAGATATTACAGGAGGATAACAACAAAGGAGAAACTCATGGCTCTAGTTAACAAAATCATGCAGTTGTACACGTGCAAGTGCGTAAGGCAAATATCACAAATACCTTTCTCACGTTCTTTTGGGAAATGCAGATCATTTAAAGCTCAACTGGGTGCAATGCTCACACCCACAGGAGCATCAGGTGAAGGCTTCTGCATAAGTGAGCAGCATTCAGTCTGCTAGAGAAGTGAGGCTTTTCCGGTCAATGTATTTGGATTTAGCTGAAGAAAATGTTGCCAGCCAAGAAGTAATGAGATGTATCTGTAATTAGAGATCTTGGAATCACAAACTGAGGCTGTTTAAACTTCAAGGAACAAAAATAAAGACAGAAGAGGTAGCTCTAAATCCAAGGAACTTCTATGTTTTTAATATTTTGGGTTTTTTTGAAGAGAGTGCAGAGGAAGTCTTAGAAGTTTTAGAGTAACAGTTTATTAGAAATATTGCCCTTACATGTTGTGTCTTCATGGATAATTTTGTCTATAATACTGCAGAATGGAAGGAGTCAAGAAACAAATAAGGGTAAGAAGGATCTTCTAATACTTCCAACCTAGCTGCAAGCACGGGGAGTACTCGCTATTCTCTTAAATTACAAGCATGGATGAAATGCTGTTTTACAGGCAGTGATGAAGGACATGTTCTTTGTGACCATTGTCAGGCTTGTGGTAACGACAGACACCACTGTCATCATGTTGTCACACAAAGTTCCTAAAGATGTGCATTACAACTCCTAAGAGGAGTGCCCAGGATGTGTGAGCTCCTGCTCATTCTCCAGCAGAGAGATACAATGACTATAGGATACAGTATATAGTACCCTGTGAAAAAACGATACCATTTTCTCCAGGCTCCTAGACTCAAAATCTCCACTTGTGGTGACAGACTGCTCTGCATGTTCTGTATGTTTCCACTAATTATTCCCTGCAAGATCTGGACAGACAGATTGCTCACAACCAAACATGGAATGAAAGTATGACTTCCCAACTGAATGACTTACAAAAGTTATTCTAAGTTGACATGTCCAAAACACTACCTTTCAAGGGAAAAGAGATTTGCAGAGCAAAGGACGAGGGTAAATTCATACAAACTTTTTCTCCTGACTCATATCATGAATGCTGCTGTGCAGAGAATTTTATGGTTTTGGGGTTTTTTTAACTGTAAGCTAAGACTAAGGTATGTGAAGATAGCAGGTGAGCTCTGACAGTGTCTTCAAAATTCATATATTTGATACAGTTGATGCTATTCCTAGGTGCTTTCAGTACTACTGATTTCATAAGTTGTATCCTCTTTCTTCATTATGGGCAATTCTTGCTTCAATTTTATCTTCTACTGAATATTTTGTTCCTATTTTTACCAGTATACATGTGCCTAGAGGGAAAAAGAGCACTAGGGGTTTGGACAGATTTCTCGAGAGGAATAGTCACCCTTCATGATACACTGCTACCTTTGGTGAAAAATTTAGGCTAAAGTTGATGCAATTTACTGTCTTAGACTTTGAAAAGGAACACTCCAACAATACTGTTTAATTAATAATGGGGTTATGGATAAGGAATGCATATTTAGCTTCATTTTAAGGATGTTAATATTTGAAAGTCTTTAGAATAATTTTCTTGCTAGATTGTCAAAATGTGGCCTTTAATATATGACTATTCCCTAAAATGGTACCACTAACATGGAAAAAAAAACCCAGCTGAAAAAACATTAATATTTATGAGCAATCTATTGGACAAACACTACAGGAAATTGGTATCACTGAATATATTTGTACCAGGCATGTGACCCAGCCTTTCTCCACCCATAGTTAGTCACAGAACAAGAAAACTTCTGAATTCAGTTTTTATTGTATCTATTTACAGTATCTATATCTTACTCAGTCTTAAGACAACATAGAAGGAAGTTACACTAATGGAAAATTTATGTGGTTATTGGGAGCAGCAGAATTTGTATGAATTTCTGAAGCAATAGTGATTTTAGTGGAAGCAGACCCTTGCAGGAAACCTTTGAAAATTCTGCCATCATGCTCTTGGATAGGAACAGGTAAATAAATGTCCTCTGCTTGCACTAATATGTCCAAACAAAATGTAATTTATCTATTTCTCTGAGTTGGATTAACTCATGATACTGGTGGAAAGATGACAGAGTGCTAATAATATTGTATTTTTATATATATAAACACATAGAAGAAAAATGGATGATAAAAGAGAATTCAGTTCAAAGGAAAAGACATGCTGACTTTGATGTTTCCCACAGGAGCAGATCCATTTACCACGATGGGCCTTTCTGAAGGGTTTTTGTATTATTTAGACTTCCAGTGTATTTTTTCAGTTGAAACCATTCAGATTGGAATACTGAATCTTGACATTGTTTTAATACCTATTTAGCAAGAACAGGATTCTCTGATCAATTGATATAGATAGTGATCCTTTTAATGTCTATCTGGGACAAGTTCAGTAATTTTAAGGGGTATAACTTACCCATAAATTGTTCATGTAAGGATCAGAGAAGAAGCCCAAGTTCATATATACACATATATAAAAAATATTTATATACAAATATACACATATATGTTAGTATACATATACTTTTTCATGTATCAGTGGATCAGAAGAGGGGAACTCAGAAAATGATTGGTAAGAAAGAGGTAGGAAAGTACACATTTAAACTTGCATCATCTCTTAGACACATACTCATCTGCATCCCTTCTATCAAGGAATCTTTAGGCCTTTAAGTGCATGTGTCACACCAGCTAAATCCCATATCTCACTAGCAGGATGAATGTACTTTTAAGTTTTCCCCGGAGCTGCAGGTAACCTGTCCCATCTGGGACAATAAGGAAAAACCCGTAGTTTGTGAGTGTGCTGGAGGGTACATACAGATGGAGTCTGGAAAGATCACAGCTGTGAAGGTCCCTGCCTCAAGGTCCTGTCTACAAAAGCAAACCTCTCGCTAGGCAGCGTGGCTTGACCCATGTTCCACCAGTCATGTTCTCCATGTTCCACCACTCACGTTCTCCATGTCCTCCGTCTCTCATCTGCAGGAACCCTTGCTACAACCTGGAGGAGCTTTTCAACAAGGAGGCTGGGAGCCACCTGTGCAGGAGCAGGAAGAGACAGTATTCCAGGAGATGTACTAGGGGGCCAGTGCATGACAGTGAGCTGGAACATGGCCCTGTGGATGAAAGAAGGACATCAGAATGTTTTTCTTGTGTCCTTGAGGATAATGGTACAATACCTGGTGTGGTTGCAGAGCCGAAGGTTTTCTCTCAGTACAGAGCACCAGCTCTTCATGGCCTTCCATCATTCTCTTCCACATCTTGAGCTTTGGAAGACGTGCACTTTGCCAGGGAATTGTGCCCAATGTGTAGGAAGTGGACACCTAAGCCTCTTTTTGTGGCAGAGGTCCTATTTGCACCAACTGCTCAGAAACTGTGGGATAAAGCCTCTTCTGTGCAGAAAGGTTTACCTTTTCGGATATTTATGCTCACAGGTTTTAATCAGGCTGCTGAGGGACATCCTATGTGCATATGTAAGAGTTAAGTGAGCACTTTCAGAGCTGAACCTTTTCTCATTGTTGTTGACATTTTCACCCCATTTGGCTCTTTTGTCTTGTGCAGCCATACCTCAGTTGTGGCTCTGTGTAGTCCCTGTTGATGCAGAAAGGACTTAGGGCTGTCTCAGAGTCATACAGAACCAGTCCTCTGTGTTCTTCTGCTTGATTAACTGGTGAGGGAATTTCTCCCACCCAAAGTTTTCTGAAGATTTTTGCTCTTCCTTATACCCCTCCAGCCTCACAAATGTCAGCAACCACAGCATGCTTATCCACAGCTCACAAATCTTTCACACAGACACAATGCGGTGGGCTTAGGGGATGTTTTTATGGAACAAATGAAATGCACCTGTTGAAATGTGTTTGTTAAGGGTGATGCAAGGGTTTGGGGGTCGAGGGGATTGTGAGGTGATTCATGAAGTGCAGTGTGGTCACAGGCTGCTGCTCGGGTACCGAAAATGCATAATTGACTTGATTGAACCAGCTTTAATGAAAACTCAAAAAACTGAATTTTGAATTTAATTCTTGAAAACAATTTTATATGCTTTTATAAAAATTTAAAGTCTCCCTGGAAAATTAGATTTCCACTCAATCACATTTATCTTTAGCCGTTGGAGAATGAACTTTTTTTGAGCTTATCTCTTTACACCTTACATGGCAGCGAGATAGTGGTTAGTTAATATACAGAGAAATGTCAGACGATGCATGTGCATATCCATAAGCACACACAGAACCGTTAAAAGGGAAAAAGAATAATGAACAATAAATGAAAGCCCAGAGCACTAAATTCTGCACTTTTGCTTACAAAAATTAATGTATTACCTCAGAGATAGATTAACTGTTCCATTAGACCCTGCATATACTTGGGTGTCATTGTCATCAGCGTAAAAGAAAAAGCCTGGCCTAAAAGACCATTTTTTTGTCTAAAAAAATGAGCAGAAAAGCATATCTGTATCACAGTGTTGCACATGGAAACAAACACAAGTGTGTGTCTGTTACCTTTCTTTTTGTTTTATATGTATTTTCTCTGTTCTTCTTTCATACACTTTTTGAAGCAGAGACACTGTTTTTGCCTTTCGTTCAACCCAGCTTGTAGAGGAGATTTCAGAAGTAAATGGAAATATAGTGTATTAAAACCAAAGTCTAGTTACAGTAAAGATAAAAGGTATGTACTCCTTGCCAAAACTGTTGTGAAATTAAGTGTATAGATGTATTCCACCACTTGCATATATATGATTTCTTAATATGGCAAAACCCAGCATTTGATACTGGAGTGTCAACCACCGTAGTAAGTAAATAAATAAATAAATTTAAAAAAAAATTAAAAATTTTTTAAAAAAGAAAAAAGGAGAGCACCAACAAACCTTTAATAACTTCTCAAATACAACAATAGCAACAATAAAATGGAAAAAATTACATTTCTATTTCTTTTCTCCGTGGCAGAGATAGCTGGCAGTAGCTCAGGCTGAGCAAAGGACTGTCTTCCATTTGGACACATAATCCAGCATTCCCTGTCAAGAACAAGGTAAATATCTAGTTGTACATTATTGGTGTCACTATATCCTAATGTAACTAAAATATTGTCAATGTACTAGATATTTAGTTAATATAGAACCACATTCGTGTGCTATTCCATTGTGTCAGTCCAAACGAAATTCACAAGATCAATGTGAAATTTGAAACAGCAAGTTTGTGAAAGTATGGGTCAGATTTAGCACACCTTGGACAAGGGAATATCAGAAAGTGAATAAACTGCTGCATGAAATGAATCCCATCAGTGGGGATAATGTTTGGGAAACTTTGTGGAAGCACTGAATTTGGAACTTACTCATATACTGAGACTTTAGGAGCCAAAAGACACAAAACTTAGATTTGTGATATACTTGGATATGAAGAAATCCTCAATCAATCAGAAAGCAAACATGAACTGAATTGCAAACACCTTTCTTTAAATACTTCATCTCCCTGATTTCTTTCCTCTTTTGTACCTGTAATTCACTAACTATGCCTGAACCTTCCTAACAGATGGGAGTTTGCAGACTGACGCTGCTTCTATTTCCCTCATTTCTGTGATCACAGAGACAGCCTCCCAGTGGCACCATCAGCCAGTGAGTGAGAGATTTTGGTAGTGAACCTGGATCTGGATGCCTTCACTTTTAACCAGCACTACACTGTTCTCAAGAGAGTCCTACAGGCTTGGTGGGAGAAAATGTTGCACAATGACAATTCATTAGAATGGACCATTTGCTGGCATTGTACAGTTGACAAAAGCACCAGAAACTTGTAGCAAATATGATGAGTGTATTTTTGTAACTCGAAAGGGGAAGGTAAAGGACTGCTCATATTTATGACTTTCTGCAGTCTCAAGCATGAGACTTCATAAAAAATGAAAATCCTTAGTATGAGAGATGGTGAGAAAAGAGGCTGATTTTTGAATTTTTGAAATTCAAATAAAAAGTGATTTATACATCCAGAACTGATATACTAAATAGTATAGTTTTTCCTGCCTGAAATATATGGGAATCTTAATTCATTGAACATTCTCTATTCTAAGGTAGTCCAAGTTAGTGGATCAGTTAGTTATCAGCGGAGCCTGAATAAAAAGTACAAGATTAGTTGACATCACAAGACGTGGTCTGCAAACTGTAGAGAATGTAGTTCTTAACTATATGTGTCATTAAATTTTGTCAGTCATCTCCTCTACTGCCACCTTTATTTTAGAATCATAGTCTCATAAAACAAACATTCTGTCCCACTTCCCGCAATTATAGCCCCTTAATAAGGAATTTATATAACATTCTGCTATAAAACTGCAATAGAAAATCCTGGCTCCAAACTTTACTCAGTATAATCATAACCACTTTTTGTTTACAACTTGCTGCTGTGTGTTCCTGAAATACTTGGCTTTGGGTGGTGCTAGTTAGGTTACTGCACTGTATATAGTTCAAGGCCTTAGAATACTGATGGTACCGAGTTACCCAGGAAGAAAATAGGAAGAGATAATAGTGTTAGGTTTGTTGCCTAATATAGCACAGGCATATTTATTACATTAATTAACTTTGCAGAGTTTAATAGAATTTTATTTGGAAAGTTGCACTTTTTTTTTTTTTCTACTTTCAGAGCTATAACAGTATTTATATTTGCAGATTAGAAAACAAGAACAGTTTGTCTGGATTTGATTCAAGTCTTTATAATCCTGTTATACACATTTTTCTCCCCTGCGTTCATAAAAAGCTGCAAGTTGATAAACATCACTTACTTGGCACAGATCAGCCATTTTCCAGGCCATATACCTGAGAAAAGTACAATCCACAAGCCAAGTGCAGCAGGTATTTTAGTTCATAAAATGGAATATGTGTCTCCAGCCTCCTCTAATCAAAACCGAGCAACATCCCTTGCTATGTGCATTGGCTTTAATACCATATGGTAGCTGATTGGGAAAGTGGTAAACTTCTGGAAGTTCATCAGCACAGCCCCTAAACAGTTCTGGTCAGCTCCATGGGATGAAACAGGGGAGCTCTGCTCTAGTACTCCCAGCCCTTCGTCTACTCTATACCCTCAAATTTTGAACGTTTGTGCTGGGAACACAGAACGCTTGCAAAGAATATCTATGAGATGCTGGTGGCTTATTTTCTTCATGGAACAAGCTGCCCAGCCATGTCTTTTTTTCTTCTTTTGATGCTTGTTGACAAACCTAATACACAAAGCAGACAGAGGTATCTCTATTTCTGGCACTCTCAGCACAAGCATGATGAAAGGGTGTTTAAGAGGCATCTGACTAAGACGGTTATTTTAAACAAGAGAACTACAAGTGGACATTTCTGTGCCTGTCATGTTACCTATGGCTTTAAACTAACTTGAAATATCAATTTCCATGTACTGAATAGAAACTGAGAGTGTCCATCATGCCAGTTTGCAGAAAAATCGGGGTTTTAAAATTAAAATATATTGTAAATACTATAAGCTCTCTTTTCACTTCTTCCACAAATTATTCATTCAGACATACAATGAATTGGATAGAAACTACTTGTGTATGATATTCTATTGGGAATGTGTTGTCCAGTAGGATTTATCAGCTGATGGCATAGTGTGTAATGCCCTATTTTAGATAATGTTCCACTGGCTAAGATTTCTGATGCAGAGCGCTTACATGTCTTACTGCATCCTTCTCTACTGTTCACTTGAAGAAATAGTGTGGCAAAGACTTATTGGATACCTAGATTCTGTGTGCTCAGTAGGAGGTGCTTTTCTATCCCCTGCTCAAAGCCTCCAAACTAATTTGCGAGTATGAATCACTCCTGATCTACTGTTTCTCAGATTTCTGGACAGTGTAAAATATCAGTCTCAAAGCATCTGCATCTCTAAACTCTAAATACCAAACTTTTCTTAATTAACTTTGATTACCTCACTGCTAAATTGATACTGAAAGAGGGAATATAAAAGCTAGGGAACTGTTCATAACATAAATCAACATACTTTCTGTACTGAACACCTTCTGTTAAAGCTCACATTCTGTACTTAGAGACTTAAGCAATTTTAGTCCTCCTTTCAGGACAAATTTCAGGCAAATAGACAGAGTGACATTTAAACTTCTAAAATCATTAATCTACATTTTAACCAGTTGAGGTTTCACTTCTCTTCTGTTTGTCTTCTCTTTTAGTTTCAGTTCTCAAGGTCATATTCATCGGTTTCCAAAGGCTTGGCTTTTTGTGCAGCAAGTTAGATGAAGAGCTAAATGATTATTTTGTAGTAAGAAGATGAAAGTTAGATGAACCTTGACATATCACTCAGGGTATAATTCAGCAGTGAATTCATATCATCAGGATTTATCTACTTTAGAAACTAAACAGTTAACCTAATCATCTCTTTTTATTGCTAATTTAGAAAAGCTTTTTTTCCTAAGTACACTCTCACTTTTCTGAATTCACTGCATGTGACCTGCATCTTTTGTCCACTGCACCATTACCAGCAGCTAATCCCTCTTATTTATTGATAATTGGACAAAACTGAACAACATGCCAACTCCTGAAAACTGAACACCACTAAGACCTCTATTCAGGTTTTCCCCCAAAACCACATTAGTTTCCAAGTTCACTTCCTTTGTGGAATATCAATAGGAAAAGAGTTTGCAATTCTCTCATGGGTTAGGAATTCCACTAATTCTAACCTGCACATTGCATAACTGTGTGAGATGTAGGAATACGATGTACTGGGGTTCAAAAATGAACACAGGAATGGGAAAGGGAAAACTCATTTAACATTTTGTTAATCAGTTTGGAGCTTGCTATGTTTCCTTTGAAAGCAAATGCTCATTGTTAGAGTCATATTGGTCAAAGGGTAAGTGGTGAGTAAGCAATCAGTAGTTGTGCAATGTGGCCCAGTTCTTAAAGTTTTAATCACATTTTTCATCATTATTGCTTTTGTCAAACACAACCTGCATTACTAATGCTTTGTCAAACAATCACAGCAACATATTCAAGATAGTGTTGAACTTCTTACAACCATGTGTCACTGGCAAGCATGTTTCTCTACAGGTTTATGTAAGTCAATTGCTTGTCGCACAGCACATGGATACACGCTGGGTAGGAGAAAAAACAAACAAAAAAAATGCTTTTGAAAAAATCATAGTTATCACCAGTTTTCAAGTCTCCTAAATAGGAGCTCTGCATGAAAAAGATTGCCATTTAGAAGCTGTAGCAACTGTGAGCCATGCTGAACTTCCCCCTTCAGCAAAATTTTCTTTTATGCTTTTCTTGATTTGCCCCATCTCCGTACAGCCTTTCAAATACCCAGCTATACTGATCTAAAGTCTAAAGATTAAGCCATAAGCCTCCGCTTGCAGAAACCAGGGAAGAGAATAGAATTCCTGTGTGGCATTTGACAAGACTGTCTGTGTGTGAAGTCCCACACTGCAGTACCCAAGCAATTTGGGAGTGGGTTATCTTTGGAGCAGGAGGTACTGCATATGGGCTTATTAGTCCTGTCTGTCAGGGCTATGCTACTTTAATGTGGTTTTATGGCTTCTGCGTCACATGCTTGTATCCGCGCCGTACAGACTCAGCAGCTTGCTCCGAGCACGCTAGAGTACGTCCAACACAGCCTTTCATTGTGAAGCGCAGACATATTCCAAGAATCTCTGCTTGCCATTACTCAATTTGGGAAATGGATATGAGTAATTTTTCTGTAGTGAGGCTGGCTTTTAGCTAGGGAATTTAGGAAGCAGCATCACACAGTGATCATTCAGAAGCAGATGAAAAGAATCTTCTCCATCACCATTTTTTTTCCTCTGTCAGCTTCCCTGGCAGGAAATCATGTCTCACTTTTAACAAATAGATTTTTTTAAAGAAAAAGTGACTGTTCCCAAACATGCAGTCTTGTATGAAGGGGCAGGAAGAAAAATTATTTACACATGGTGTGAAATGGAGTAATTTATGTGTTTTAATCTTGCAAATAATTTCAATCATATATTCAGAGCATAACGCCATTGTCTGTCAACTTTAATTTCAGAAATTGGAAAGTATAATGGCTTTTCTTTTCATTTACAGGGGGGATGAATGGTATTGTTAGGGTTTATTTAAGGAGAAGCTGGAGAGTCTCCATAACACAGCATGGAAATCTGCAAAAGCTAAGAATGGGCCCTTGCCCTGTAGCTCTGAGAGGAGAGATGTTGCCAGCAAAGACAGGAAAAAAAAAAAAAAAGGCAGTAATAATCTCACAGGGCAAAAGAGATAAATATGATCAAATCCTTTAGTTATTTTCTGTTGACAGGCTTACTGACACCAGTATGGAGTTTCATTAATTTACATAAGCAGAAATAGTAATTCACATTACTCTCGATGAAGCTAATGGTAGAAAACTTTCCATCATACACATAAGAGGAAAACTAAGTTCAAAACTATCCTCACAGTGAACTTAATACCTTTCTTTTTTTACAGTGTGATATTTTTTTCAAATATGTTCGCAAATATGTGTTTAAATTTACAGAAAAATCAAAAGCTTAGAAGCAAAAGCTATTGCTGGAGTAAGAGCATGAAAGGAGTAATTATACCGTACTCCCAAGTAAAATAAAATGCATGTTAATTATCTCTAATTTGAAAATTATGACAGGAATTTTGTTCCAACCTTGCAGAACTTGGCCCTTACCCTGACACAAAATATGAGAATAAAGTAAGTAGTTCTTACAACAAGAAAAATTACACTGTAAGATATTCCTGTTCATCTTCCTATTTCTTTAACCTCTTGAGCTGCCATTGTATCCTGTCAATAGGAAAGGAAAAAAAGACAGAAGGAAGATGTCATTATGTGGCTTTGAAGAGTGGCCTCCCCAAACTACCTCTAATCTGGTACTTAAAAGCACTGAAAAGATTCGGTTCCTGTGAAGAGCCTAAGAGAAATTTGAACAATGATACATTTAAATTGATAATAAAAAAATACGTGGGATATCATGGTCCTATTGGTAACGTGTGTACACAGCATGAGCATGGGGTTTTGTTTCAAAGAGTAAAAACAAAGCATTGTTGACATTTGCCGTATTGTTCATGGGGGAGTATATTCTACCACGGCAAGAAGGGAATGAGTAACCCATATTCAGTGGTTAATATCCTTACATTTACAGTATTTGCCAGTGATGAGCCAGGATCTCACTTTCAAGTAAAGAAAATGGTTAGTGGTGTTAGAAATGTTTCTGGTATTATTAACTTCAGCCAGGACAGATTTGCAGGCTTAGTCACATACAGAAAAAATCTTATGTTGTTCAATCAAAAAAATAGTGTTGCTTTCTGCCTTGTTTTGCTGAAGAGTTGCGCTTTCAGAGCAATCCCTGTGTATCTAGGAGATATGCAGAACAACAGAACATTACATAAACTCAGAAATTAGGTATGTAAAGTATCATTGACCAAAAATTACCCACCTTTGAGGGCTACAGTTTAGTAAACTGATTTGGGATGATACCAACTGTCAAAATTTGAACTAAGACTTCTCAAATCCTATTTCTTAAATATAGGCTTCTAAATCCATAATTGGCCAGCCGGGAGATTTCATATTGTGTAGGTCCAAACACCTAATTTTGGTCCCTGACATAGACAATGAGTCTTCCTATAGTCCACAGAGAAACCTCAAAGGATGATTTAGGAGCCTGGCAATGTCCAGTAATGGTCGGCTTTGGATTAACAGGAGTTTAAAACTTCAGTATAATGAGTAAGAAGCCTCCTTAAATTCACCAGTGTGAAAATCTCCCTTGCACCTAGATAAGTTCTTCAGGAGAAGATGAATACCCACAATCCTTGATTAGGAATAGAAGGGATCGGTTCTAACACAGGAGAAGTAAGAGGAAAAAAAAGTAGGCACTGAAATAGTTGACCACTCCCTAAACAACATACATGCCTTTGCTTTTATAACAATGGTAATTATACTAGGTTTCTTGGTGCAGTTTCTTACATCCGTGAGAAGAAGCCTCTGACAAGGTTTCATCTGAATTTCTTTCTTTCCTCAGCTGTAAAGTTTAGGTAATGGGAAAATACTGTAGTGCAACTGCCAAAAATGTTTTTCATCCTAACAATGGAAAGACAAAAGGTTCACTAATCATGTAACATTTATCATCAATTCAATCAATTCCTGACAGAGAATGAAGGAGGACTGTTTGATATTTAAAGGCACTGTATGCTCAGGAGATATTGAATTATCCAAAGATCACTTCTAAGGAAAAAAACAGAAAAAAGCCCTGAAAATAACATACCGTTTCTGGAGACTGAAAGCTTCGTATATGTAGGTCCTAGATGTAACTTACCTTTAGCCTTGAGTGTCTCTTATTTCCTTTCCCACTAGCCATGAAGCCAAGAAAAATGAGAAAAAATATCCAAACTGGGGGCACTGCAGCCAACATAGAAGGAAACCAAAAATTACTTTAAATTCAGAGTTTAAAGAGTTAAAGAAGTAATACTATTTAAACAGGGTTGCAGAACTCCTATTAAAAATGGCAGTACTATAAATGTTCTAGTATTGTCAGGAATGTTCTGTTGGATGACACTATACTGTGATTTGTACACACAGCGGACCAGAGCTGATGGGTGAATGAAATGATCCATAACCCTCACTGACACATTTAGAGCAGTTCAGCTGCACACAGAGAACAGTCCATCATTTGCACCCTTCTGTGAAAGCTGGCTTTACCAAGTGTTTCAATGAAATATGTGCAACTTCCCATTTAAATTAGTACCACATGAACCATGAAGAGCACCACAGGTATCTGTTGTAGTACCAGCCTAATGCAAAAGTGGCCTGTCTTGTAATGCTCTAACAGGAAAGACATACAACCATTCATCTGTAACATATTAAAACCAGAAGAAATAAATTACTCTATAGATGAAGAATTATTGCTTGTGGAGAGAATGTGCAAAGGTAGTTCTAAAAAGCAGCTTTTACTAAAAAATTATTGCAACAGCATTTGAATTCCTAATGCATATTAAACCTAGTTCGCATAATCGTAAATCATCATTTTTAAATCAAGAAAATCTGCTTGAAACTTTTTAAAGGTTTATTTTACTAGTTCAGAACTATTTCAGCATTACCACTGAGGGAAGCACAGTAGGAGTGACTATAAGGGTGAAATATAAAACTTAACCATTTGCCAAGAAAAATCTCTTTCGTCCTGAGTTTTTCAAATTTACCAGTAAGAGCTGCATAAGTAACTAGAAATGTCTTGTGGACATACAGGTGACTAAAAAGACTTGAATTCCTATGGGTGGATTTGCTCTCCCATGCAATAGCTTTTCTCAAATTGTCTCATGTAGTCTAGCCAGTTCG
Source organism: Melanocharis versteri (assembly GCA_013397845.1). Classification (NCBI taxonomy): domain Eukaryota; kingdom Metazoa; phylum Chordata; class Aves; order Passeriformes; family Melanocharitidae; genus Melanocharis; species Melanocharis versteri. The sequence continues at coordinate 2,144,911 of VZTG01003862.1, forward strand.
GCAGAAGATTTAGAAAAAGCAATGAATTCACCCAAATGCTACAAAGTGTTTATATTAAATTAATTTTAATGGGAAAATTAATCTCCGAAAGCTCACTCTAAGCAATGTACCTAATGCTTGATAAATCCTGAGCTGAACACAAACTAGTGTTCAGGGTGGTGGATACTTAGTACTTTCAGAGTGGTGTGCAGGAGCTGGTGCACATATACCTTTTGCCCTTGGATTAGGAAACAGTACCAGTATGAGTAAAGAAGCAGCTCTACACCTGCCCACAGATACTTTGCTCACTGATATTTCCAAATATAAAACCAAGAACAAATTGGGTTATCCTCTAGTCCAAATTTTTGAATATGTGCCTTGAGTATCAACTGCAGGATGCTACGTAGCCTCTGGGAAATCAGTGCTGCTCCAGCTGCATCTGGTTAGAAAAGTTCTGTCATTTCTGAAAATGAGACCTTTGTCTTCATTTCTAGCAGTGCCTAGAAAGCTGGCATCAGGTCCAGCCTTTCAATAAACCAGGATATTTTGCACTGTTATCAGGCCTATATACAATAGCAATGTACTGAAGTACATTAATGAATATTCTTATATTAAAATATTCTTATTGTGACTTTTAAAATCAAATAGATACTCTTTTTTTTATATTGATATTAATTTCAGACAGAGAAAATGCTGCGGTGGGATACTTGATCTGAAACACATTTTGCAATGCCACCTTTGTTGTAAACTGATGGACTAACAGGCATTGCTTCTCATTTGCTGTTGTCCATAATTGAAAAGTAAACTCAGTCCTTTGACTTTAGACACCAGGTGAAGAGCAACAAATGATCAGATACTGGAGCTGCACATTGATTTAGGGGGAAAAGTGATTTAGGGGGATACAAGGAATGAGTGCATAGAAGAATCAAAAAACCGAAATCAGTACTACAAAACAAGTAGACTGATTCTGCTAAATACTATTGTAAGTTCCACACCTATTTAATGAATGTTTCCCCCATGAGTGTCAGGCATTACCAGTGAAAATCAGATGACAGCAGAAGTAAGATTGTCTCCTGCAATTTTCCTCAAGCCTTGTTCACTGCCCTTTTGCTCATGTCTCTGTGGTCTCTCAGATGCCAAAGTAAAGTGAAATAAAAAGCAATTTTGCAGAACTGCCACTTTTAGGCTGTGTACAGTCAATTGAATAGAATACTATCATAAGATATTCAAACAGCACAAGTCTGGAACTGCTGCAGTTTTGTGGATGATATCTAAATAATCTTGATGATTGAGAGTAATTTATGTCACTAATCTTGCTCTAGCAGATACAAAATACAACTCCACGTGTCATAGAGAAATCTCTATGGTATTTCCATCTTTGCTTAAGAAAACAGAATTTAAAATACTAACATGTTTACAGTAGCTGTTTTTAACCTAAAATTTTGGTTGATTACTATGTGAGCTCGTATCTGTATTTGATCTAAATGTTCCAAATGATTGTGGTGGTGGGTTGACCCAGCCAGCAGATGAGTCCACACACAGTTGCTCTTTCACCTTCCCCCAGCAGGGTGAGGGTGGGACTTGGAAGGCACAACCAAGAAAAACTTATGGACTGGGATAAAGACAGCTTAATTACTGAAACTATAACACTGGAGTGATATCACTATTGTTTTACTACAAAAGAACCACCCCCAAACAGAGCACCATATAGGTTACTGTGAAGAAAAAAAAAATTATATCCCAACCAGACTCATTACAATGGTCTTTGTTACACTCATTATTTAAGAAATGTCCCATACAAAATTTCCTTTTCACTGACTGGAAATTTTCACATAAAAACTTCAGAAGAAAACCTCTGTATTTCAGGTAAAGAAATACAATGCATGATGCTTTCTATACTTCTTTCTCTTTTTGGTTAGGACAATAATAATGAGATATATCAGTTTTATAATTAAGATTTACCACCACAGAATCAAAAAATGGCTGAGTTTGGAAGGCACCTCTGGAGATTGTCTAGTCCAAGGTCTCTCCTCTGGCTATAGCAGGTTGCTCAGGGCTATGCTCAGTTTGTTTTAGAATATCTCCAAGGATGAAGACTACAACTTTGCTGAGGAATCTATTTTAGTCTTTGATCGCCCTCACAGTAAAAAAAGATTTTCCTTACGTTTAGGTGGAATTTCCTGAATTTCAGTTTGTGCATATCACCCCTCGTCCTGTTACTGAGCACCACTGAGAAAATCCTGGATGCATTGTCTCTACTCCTCCGTCAGGTATTTATGTACACGTATAAGATCCCTCTAAACCACCTCTTCTCCAGGCTGAGCAGTCCTAGCTGTCAGGAGGAGATTCTCCAGTCCCTTAATTATCTTCATAGTATTTTGCTGGGCAGGCTGTGGCATGGCCATACCTCTCTTGTGGTGCAAAGCCCAGACCCTGACCCAGCAATCCAGACGTGCCTCCCCAGGGATGAGAAGAGGGAAAGGGTCTCTTCTTTCAGCCTTCAGGGGATACTTTTCCAGCCCATGAGGCAGCTGGCCTTCTTTGCCACAAGGGCACAGACTGCTGGGTTTTTTGTTTCTGCAGAGCTACTTTCCAGACAGGGAGCCCCCAACACTTACTGATGCCTGGGGTTACTCCTCCCCAGAAGTGAGACCCGTCATTTTCCTTTGCTGAACTTCAGCAGGTTCCTGTCAGCCCATTTCTCCAGCCTTTTGAGGTCCTTCTGAATGGCAGCACAGCCATCTCGTACATGAAGCACTCCTCTCAGTTTCGTACCATCAGCAAATTTGCTGAGGGTGCACTGTGGCCCATCACCCTGGTCATTAATTAAGACGTTAGTCCCCCAGGGGTTCATATACCTGGCTCAGCCCTTCTACTGCCTGGCTGAAATGGTCATCCTATGCTCGGCTGGTGCCAGATGGTTCAAAAAAATACACGTACACACCCCTCCCCCCCCCCCCCCCCCCNCAAAAAAATACACGTACACACCCCTCCCCCCCTCCCCCCCGGCTCACAGGTAGTAAATATGAAATTATTTGATCCCCATACAGTATCTAAGTAATTGCTGACAGTCTGATATTGTCCAAAACCCTAGAGCAGGAATTTAAATTCATGCAATTTACTTTATATTAAGCTACTAGATTCAGACCTTCCTGCTATCCTATAAATACATAATTTATCTGTAAATCAGTGACGTCTAATCACAAATTACATAGAGGTGCACACAAAGGTAATTCTAAATAAATGGTACTTTATTCCTTAAGAATGGGGATCTTTTGTGTTTGTGGTTTTTCTTTTTCTTTTCTTTTCTTTTTATTTTTTAAAATTTATTTACCTCTATAATCATTACAGCTGTTGTGAAAATTAGAGGTATGCTCTCTCCAAAGTACTTAGGATTGGACTGAATTGACACCTTCCATATGGTATGGACAGTATCATCATCCTCTTTTGGCATTGGAGCAATGGTCCTTTCACCACCTACCATGATTTCCCTACACCATTATGTATCACCAAGGAGATGAGAAAGTCTGGAGCACGAGGTAACTAGGCGGAAAAGCAAGAAAGAGACATTTCCTTCCCTTATTTTGAGGGATGCTTCCAGATAATGCAACACTAGAGTTCACCGGTTGTCTTTGCATGTGACAATCAGCCTGAATTGTGCTCAGTTTGAGTCAAACTCAAACCTCTGAAAAAGTCTTCTTAAAGTATTAGAACCTGAAAGAATAGTGAATTATTACATTGAATTTAAAACAAAATTAGTATGTTGCTTTGAAAAGTAAATTAATATATTCCTCAACATATATTTACTATGTATTGTGGAAATAGAGTAACACAGCACTAAAAATTCCAGTCTACATTCAAACAAACTACAGTAGATTTGGTGTATTTTTTTTTCCAAACTGCCTGTTGAATTCTCAATTATACATTACATAGAGGTAAAGAGGAATTATTGATACACCTTTCTAATTGTATAGAAAAATGTCAGTTTAATGTATTCTTATAATTTCTTTCTTCTGCGCATAATTTTACGACTTTCTATGTTTTCTACACTGATAACCATGTTTCTACACTGTCCCATTAGCTGTGACTTTCCACCAGACACGTTTTAAAATTTGTAGTCCAGTAAGCAAATTACAAGTCTGGTCTTCTACACAAGCTGCTTGTATCACAATCAAAAGCTTATCAAGAATTGGCTTTCATTCTTATTAACTTGCAAGCTATTTTGGACTGACAACGGCTACGCTGCTGAATATTCTTTAGTCTGAAGTTATGTCCTTCTAATTATTTTTAAAAGGGGTCCTAAAAGGACTCTCACTGGAAACATTTCGAGAAGACATTACGTATTTTTCACTTGGCCAGATCAGAGCACATTTTTATATCAATGAAGTCTGTTCAAAAGGCACAATGCCATAATGATAATTCACTACAAACAAAATAAACAAGATGTAAGATTGGAGATCAAATATTGGCAGCTAAGTGGCAAGTTTGCAAAGGATGAGTGAGCTTTCCCTGGGCTCTTCTATTTTTCAGTATGCCAAAACAAACAGACGAATACACATAAACTGCATGCAAGAGGTCCTTTTCCTTTTTATTTTTATTATTAAATGTTTTAAAATACACACGAGGTTAGTAAGTCAAGCATGGTGGCTGTATGTATAAAAGTAAAATGTGAGTGGATGTGTTATTAGATAATTTGCATTAAATTAGAAATAGATTGCTCATCTGTGGTTTAAGCAGTAAATAATATTGATAAAACATGGAAAATCCTTAACTTTCCAGAACTTATTCAACTTGCACTCCTATGTTGTATTCACAAATAATTTTCCTAAATAGAAATTTTCAGTAGAATAAAATAGGCACTTGGATTCATAATTGTTGTCATCTTAGAATTACTGACTAAAGAGAATCCATGAATCCCTTTCTAAAAATGCCTGCCTTCCTACACTGACTACAAAGTGAGGCAAAGATGGACGTCTAGACTTCGTATCTACCCTGAAAACATTGAACTTTGAGCAAAAGGATCAAAACTATGGTAATCTGTTTGGGAAGGATATTAACAACAGAAAACTGGGAGGAAACAAAAACAGATGAAGGGAAAAGAAAATCAGTATTTAGGTTTATGATAAATGAATGTGAGGAAAAATAGAATTAAAATATTATTTTCCAGGGGTGGAAAAGGTTATGAAAGAAAATATCAGGAGAAAAAAGAAACAAAGAGCACAGGTGAGATTCAATTTGCCTTTATCTATCCATAGTCATCATTATGAGCCCTAGGATTCTTAAGCATCCACTGTAGTCAGTGGAGAGCTGGTCAATACAGCCAGCAGGATGTAAAGAGCTTTTTTCTCCTCATACTAGATATCTGATTTCATTCAGTTGTACTGCTTTATGACTCCAATGCTTAAGTCAAACAGTACCCAATCTCAGTCACCTAAATGTGAGTGCTGTTTGAGATGCTCTTGCAAATCATTTCTGGCATAGAATCATAGATTTTTTTAAGGTTGGAAAAGATTATTGAGTCCTATGATTAACCCAGAACTGCCGAGTTCACCACTAAACTATGTCCCCAAGAGCCACATCCACATGTGTTTCAAAAACCTTGAGGGATGGTGGTTCAACCACTTCACTGGGCAGCCAGGTCCAGCGCTTGACAGCCCTTTCTGTGAAGAAATTCCTCCTAATGTCCCACCTGAAGCTCCCTTGGCACACCCTAAGGCTGTCTTCTCATCCAGTCTCTGGTTTCCTGGGACAAGAGGGTGACCCCCACCTGGCTACAGCCTCCTTTTAGGCAATTATAGAGAGTAGTACAGTCCCCCTTGAGCCTTTTTTTCTCCAGGCCAAACACCCCCATCTCCCTCAGCTGCTCCTCATAGCACTTGTGCTCTAGACCCTTCACCAGCTCTGTTGCCCTTCTCTGGACTTGCTTCAGAGAGTTTTTCTTGTAGTAAGGGCCTAGAACTGAGCAGCAGAAGAGCATCAGTTTTCATATCACTGTATTATATACCTAGGTCTCTAATCATGTCTACCGTGTGTTGCGGTGCGCTTTTCCCTTTTTCCCCTAAGATGGCGTTCCCTCGCCCTTCTCCTTCCCATAATTCCCCATTCCCCGCCAAACCTTCCCGCGCCCGGGAAACTTTCCCGCCTCGTGTCCATTGCCAGTTACTTGTCTGTTATCCTTCCCTCCGCCCTCTTTTATACCCATTGGTTGTTGTTATATCTCCCCGCCTTTGTACCACCCCCTTGAGCTATCCCCATTGGTTGAGTTGCATGTGTCTCCACCCTCTGGCTTCTGTATATATTATGTTGCACAGCCCTGCTCTGGGCTCTTCGCCTCCCTGCCACCGAGGTTCTCCCTTCCCTGCCTCCCTGTCTCCCTGGAACCTCGGCTCCTCATGAAATAAAACCTCATNCCTCGGCTCCTCATGGAATAAAACCTCATGTCATCCCCGAAGAGCCGCTCCCACCACTTTTATCTCCTCCTCCGCCACCGTACCATCAGCCGAGCCTGACCATCCGGGGCCACCGCTGCAAAAGATCTCGGGCGGGCCGGGTGCCCTCCGGCCCTCTGGGGAAAAGGCTAAGCCCCGGGGAAGTCCGGAGAGGAACATCGCGCCGCACTGGCGCGTGCCCGGCCGCCGCCGCAAGTGGTGGAGAATGCGGGCAACGGTGGTCCATCCTGCAGAGCGCGGTCCAAGAACTCTGCGCGGTTCCTCGCGCCGCGACAACCGTGTAAATACTTTGGTTACCACAGGGTATTTAAATGGCTTTAGAAATATATGCATGATCAATCAAATTGTGATACAGCTTTCCAGAGGCTGAACTAGGAAACCCGACTACCCATAGACGCCTGCACTTAGATGTCGGACTCTGGACTAAATCCCTTTTCTTAAGTCAGGACAAGTAGAATTCAATCCCATGAATCGAGAAAGGTTAAGGAGTTGTAAGATGGAAAAAGGCATGTCAGAAAGGACATTGGAATTGCTGAGAAACTTGTATCTAAAGAGGAAACAAGCTCAGGCACTGAAGAAAAATATGATGGTAAAAGATGTGACTAGACACACTAACAAAGAATAGCACTATTTTCCCACAGTAGCATGTTTAGTTATAGTTGCATGTTTAGATATAAAACATGTATCTATTTTTAAGATGTAGATTTTGAGCTGTATGGCATTATTAAATGACAAACTAGAACTTCTGTGGCAGAATGCATTAACTGAAAAATAGAATATTTTGGCTAATCATAAAGTGCTTCTAGAAATGTGAATACTAATATCAGTATCAAGCAAAAATAGAAGCACTGTGATTTATCTTATTATTTTTTTCAGTTTAAATTATACTCTTCCACAGTTTCATATATTTAAGATCATTATGTTTACAACATATTACATTAAGAAGGCCATCAAGAAAGCTAGATATTTTGGCAGATGTGATTGGCAGTCTGGAATGAGGGACTAAAAGAATCAGATTTTCTGATAAAATGATCATCGGAATGAAAGTTAAAGATATTGACAAGTGAGGCTCGAGGTATAAAGGTTAATAGCTTCCTTTGATGAATGGATCTCACTTGGCAGTATGTCTGGAAATAGGACACTGCTCCATTTAATATCCTTTTCACATCACAAATATTTTCTTTGCAGCCGTAACAGCTAGAAAACATTCTACTAAATAAAACACCAATTTCTAAAACACAACTCTGCAAGAAGAGTAGATTGGTGACCTGTCACAGTGCTGGGAAACTGGCTTGCAATTATTGTCCTTACACACACACACACAAAAATTTCAACTTCATGTTAATTTTGTTGATAGTTTGACAACATTTTTAAAAACATATGTGTCTTTATTTTTTGAACTCAAATTACATATGTCTAATGGTCAGCAGAAGAACTTTTATGGAAATGTTGAAGTATTGGTAACGGTGCCAAAGACATGGCACTCCTTTTGTCCTTTCTCTTTCTTCCCATTTGAAAGTGTTTGCAATATCATTTGGAGAGCAGGTATGACATATTAGTATATATAACTTCTTTCTGAACACTACAAGAATAATTTTGTTTTATTGTTCCATTGCGTTGGGTGTTTTGGTTTTCTTTTTTTTACCCCATTATTTATTTATATTTCTAATCTAACATTAGTTGGAATATGTATGTCTGTTTTTTATGAGGCATATTTATCTCAGGATAGTTTGACTCATGTGGTAGAGCGCTCAACTTTAAGTCAAGGAAAAAAACTATTAAACACAAACATAACCATGATATTTTCATATAAGCAAAATAACAGGACTGCTGATCTGCCTAACACAATAATAGTTTCAATACATACCTCTGTGTGGTTCCATGAGTTGGGTTAACCTTTATTTGATATATTGTTAGACAATAGAGGAAAAAGAGAAAACAAAGGGGAATGCCAAGATTTTGTGAAACACAAAAGGATTGAGGGCTATACACACTTACTTTAAAAATACATGTAATTGAAAAATAATCTATCATATATCGATTCAGTGTCCTGTACTGTGATGTTGCCTGCTCTAAGCAGTCTTGGACATGAACTTATGACAGTAGAGGAGGCTTTAAAATATAATTTAGATTTCTTATGTCCTCATTGTGCAGTTTGTTATCTAATGGCTTGTTTAAGTATTACTCATTTTCAACATATGGGAAGGCTTTTGAAAAGAGTTGAACAGCACAACCAGTGTTTCTAAAAAATTACGTTCAGGTCTGCTTTGTTAGGAAAACTGGAAAGTCAGATTTTCTGTAGATAACTCCTATGTAATCATATTTCCTATAAGAAATTGCCGTCAGTACAACTGTGTAACTTAAAAAATCCATATACCACTGGCAGCAGAAGAAAGGGAGACAACTCCTTTTTGTTCTTTGCTAGAACTTGCAAAATATGTAGCATTGTAAATATCTAGGACATAAATTTCAGAGACCAGCATTTGGTCTCCTCATACAATTTGAGTTGCTGAGGGCCAGAAACATTCTTCAGTATGTTGTCTGGTATGTTTAGAAAAGTGTTAATGAGGGTAGTTTCTGTAGATCACTGTAAACGTCATGGCTAGAGGTAAACCTGTTCTCAGACATGTTCACTGCACGTTTACTAGAAGTGAAAGTATCTTGTTTTATGCCTTTATGAGCTTTCATTAAGAAAGAACAGATCATCTACATCTAGGTTTAAGTTCATTTTCTGAATGGACCTTGAATCTGAACTTTTTTATTCTGATAACAGTGATATTTTTGTGCTTTTAATTGGCCCTTCTATTTTCTTAATCTGCTGATAATAAAGATTAACTAACATGAAATAATGAATATATAAAATATTTATATAAAATTACATGGTAATAATTTAATCCCAGGACTGTGAAATAGTCTACAGCAATAAATCTATTTCAGATTTGCTACAATTCACAAAAGTATAAATGTATTCATTAATAGACAGAAAGATTATTATTTATTATAAATTTTAAATGTTTTTTCTTACGTAAATCTCACGTAAATATTCATTGTCTTTCAAAATACTAAGTGGAGAAATATAACTCATAGATTTGAAAGTTTAATAAATATGAAACAAAACAGATCAAACCATTATGTCTTCTTCAAAGCCATCTCTAATTCAATAATGAAAGTAACATTATAGCAATATTCATTAAACACTTACAGGTTATTGACCTCCATAGTTGAACAGAACAGAGGCAGTCAGCCTTAAAGGACAAATATATCTTAATTTTTGTCATGGGTGGATTAATGGCTTGCCTTTATTGATAACATTTTCTATTCAGCTGTATAGAGGACTTACAAAATGAAGCACAACAAAAGGATTAGAAAACAAAGAATAATATGCCTAGCTGGACACACCATTTATTCCATTTTTGATTGCTCTATTATCAAGTACAAGGCATCCCTTTTAATATTGTTACTCAATGATATTTAAGACTCAAAATAAAATATAGTTTAAGGATGCTGTGAAAACCAGTTATGACGCATTTCCATAAAAATGACTAAACTGGCAGAGTGGATTAAATAGCAGAGCATTTTGGAAGATGACACTCTAGGAAGATTTTGCATTTACATGAACTGGATAGCGTCAAAAATTTGTTTGCATTTGGGGATTTTCTACTAAAAGGAAATAGTAAACAAACATGTTACCATTTGGATAACAGGGTGTGCCAGGATATATTCGTTGTAATTTGAAGGAGGATCCTATAGAATCCTTACTTTTATAAAGTGAGCTTTCTAAATTTTAAGGTAGACCAAGATTTATTTTATTTGTTATAATATTATTTCCTTCACTTAATTGTTAATTGTAAAAATTTGTTGGTTACAATGAATACATTCAAAGCTCTAGGTCTATAGGTAATTTTTGAATAAGCATATTGTTTATTTTTTAAAATACACAGCCTGCTAAAAGTTTTCATATCTAATTGCTTTTCGTTCAGAGTGGGTTACTCCAGAATGAAGCTGATGCCTACAGAGCTTCTCCCTTTTTCTCTCACTCCCATGGAAGAAAGGAATTTTTTTTCAATACTTTATACTCTTCACTGCATTACTGACCTTAGAAACCTTTATCTTCAGAATTGTGTTTCTCTTCATTTATAACCATGAGGAGAAAGACAAATAGCACATAGAAAGCTACGATTTCAGTACATAGATACTATGCTGGTGAATGATAGATCACATCAGTATCCAGTGTTTGCTTCACTTTACATCAGTGAATACTCAGTGTTTACCAAGGAATTTGATGATCCGAAAACCAGAAAACCCTGTCATAAATACGTTTGCTAAAGAGATGGAGGGAATTGTGTTATGGCAGCATCTTTTTGATCTGATTCTTCCTTAAAATTACAGTGAAATGTTTTGACATAACTGTTTGATGTTGAAAAGCAAGGAAGTGATGAACAACAAACTTAAACTGGAGTATCCTTGATTTGGTCTCCAAAGGCAAATTCTTTAATTTACCTGAACAAGATTTCTTAGATACTGCATGCCTATATTTTAAAATAACTTTTGAAATTTTTATAAATTATTTTGATTTTTATGTATAATATCCTGAGAAGTATTTTCAAAGTAGCACTTCAATACATAAAACATAATGTTTGCTACCAGTGACAGATAAGGTAATGCTAAATCATTCTGAAGTTCTTATGATAAATCAAATCTATTAGTTCCTCACACTGAAACTTCAAAAAGTAAGTTATTACTGATGTAGCACTCAATGGTTCTGGAGCTCCTGCAATAATAACGATAGTATATTCAGTCATGTTTTCAAAATCATAAGCATTTTGATTCTCCTTTCACTCCACTCACTTCCACTTGCAATTAATAGAGTTGTTTTATTTCAGTATAAATCCACGTTAAAAATTATTTTGAATACTTCTATGGTAAGTAGTGTAAAACATGGGGGAACAGCCTCAGAATTAACTTGCCTTTGCCAGCTTCTCAGTAGCAGCTCATTTGGCAATTAGCCCTAAGGAGCTCAGTGAGGAAAGGGCAGGTCCAGATTCAACCCAAATGAAAGATCACAGCGTGAGTAACACGGACATAGATTACTCATGGTCACCAGTCACTGGAATACAAAAATATGGACAACTTCCACCTTTTAATTTGTTTGTTTGTTTTGAAAAAGCAACTAAATTACTGTTTCTGTTCTTAAAAGGCAAGCTATGACCTCTTGGAAGTTGCACTTGTAAGAAGAAATTCTTCCCAACTGCTCACCAGAGCTGTGTTACCTGGCATAGTGATAATCAATAGGTCTTGCAATTAATGCTTTAAAATGTTATTGTAATACAGTTCTGAAACAAAGGGCATTTAAAACCAATGTCATTGGCCATGAAGTAGAAAGCTGGTGCACGAAATCTTGCATAAGAAAATAAAGACTAGCATTGAAAAAATTAATACTGTGAATGGAAGACTTCTCTAATGATCAATAATCTTCAGTGTAGTCTTCTACACTTAGACTTTCTTTTAGAAACAATTAAAATTATGATTTTTTATGGTCATATTTAAATTAAAATCACTTATTGTTTTGGGACACATGTAGATTAATAGACATGAACAACCTCAGTGTATTTAATGAAATATAGTCACATGATTCAGAAATCATTACAAATAAGGTGTGCACAGATAAAGCAGAGTGTAATCATTATATTTGTTTCATAAAATTCAACTAGGCTACCTAAAAGTAATAAATGTTTCTAAACCCTGATGCAACAACTTAATAGACTCTTTTTTCTTTTATTTTTCTCGTTCGATTTTTTTTTTGTAAATCAATACAGGTGTGTTGATGCAATTTATTCAGACATGAGCTTGGTTTTAACACTATGTGTGAATTACATGCAATGATTTCATCTTTAGGTACCCATAAAACATATCGCTTTTCAGTACACATCAGTTAATGCCATGTTATGATGTTCATCCTATCTTTCTTCTTAAAAACCAGTCTGTTCTTACTGATCACAAAAAGTTATTTGCTCAGATATATTCATATTCACAATTTTAGGCTGATTACACCAGGTCCCAAGAACTACTGTCCACTAAGTATAAAGACAGGCCAAGATTATTAATTAGGACATAGATAGTTCCATGGTAAAACAACTGTGCTTAATCAGATGAACATCATATTTACAGGCCATTTGAAAAACTGCCATTCGATGTGGAATATACTAATTTTCTCTTACATATTCATCGGAGTTACTAGAAGTGAATTAGTTAGATAAGATACAACATCTATGCTGACAAATATAGAAGATACCAGTGTGAAGGGCCTGATGACAGCATAGGCAGTACATCAAGATAAATGATCCTTTCATCTTGTTCTGCCAATCATTTTGTTGGTCATGGCCAAAAAAATATTCAAGAATAGGAGATGATATATTTTAGAGCAGCCAGGTAATATGGTATTATGGTTGGTAGTACAACTGTTTCTTTATTGAAGAAATAACATGAAGAAATTACCAATTTAGGCACTGAAAGAGTCACACTGATGATGTTTATTCCTTTGGGATATCATATTAAAAGATATTTCCCAGAGAGGCAAATACTTAGAGGAAGGGATTTTGAAAAATGGAAAGCAAACTATTGGATTAACATTTTGGCATTAATTTACCCTGAATTTAACCAAACTCACTGATTTTCTCAGACACACTTCAAAAAAGTTTGACATGGAGAAGCAGAAGGCATTGGTAGATGCAAAAATGTACAAGAACTTCTTTTAGCAAGACATTGTAAATTTGTACCAGCAGTTTAAGCCCACTATTCGCTTGAAAAAAAGAATCAAATATACTTTCCGTTACTCTGAAAATACAGAAAATTTACTACAAAGGTTATTAAAGAAAAAGACAGAAGATGTAAAAATGTGAAATTATTCAGTTGGTTTGGAAAAGTTAATTTAGAGGGGTAATATTTTTCACATAATTGAACAAATTTTTTGTACTTTTTAAATTTTTTTTTATAGATGGCAATTGCCTGCCATAAATATTCTTCAATAATAAGGCCAAACTTAGCAAAATACTTATAAACATAGAACTAATTTTAGGAGTTTAGTTATATATCCCAGTTTGTCCAGAATGTAGTGGTTTATGACCAACTCTTGAGCAGCAGTGGAGTTTCCTCTTCACCACTCTTGTAATCCTTTTTAATTTTACTCCATTACCAGTTAGCACTAGATTTCAAAAGTGCACTGATTGCTGCATATAGGACATTATGTACACTGCATGTATTTGTGTTCCCCACGCATGACAGGCACTACTCAGCTTGGAACCTTCAGGATGAGAACCAAACAAAATTCATCAAAAAAAAATAAATACACAAATAAACCTAATTCTAAATGCATATTTAGCCTGGTTGAAGTGATTGACTGAACTTGAAGGTGGTTTCCTATTTTTAGAAATATTGGTAGGATCTGTTCTTATATTAAGAAACTAACTTGACCATTATCTTTGTTGCTACACAATACTCATTTTTATAATTTTCATTTTTTAAAAGCAGTAATTTCACTGTAATAATTTCTGACTGAGTATATGAGAAAGAAAGAGGAAGACCTGGAGAGAGGTTTTACTTGAGAATTTCAGCACAACAAGCACAATTTTTCGCAGTTTAAGCTCAGAGAAAGCTATCTGAGCTGTGCAGTTGTCTCTTGCTGTAGCTTGGGCTTGGACTAATCGACGAGATTCTAGGACAACAGCAGATAGCACAGCAAACAGCATCCAGTGACTTAGCTGCTAAATGTAAATGATCCAAAGATGTTATTATTGACCAAGAGGCTTTGTGATAGTTCTCTAAGAACATCAGTATTGCATGGTACGATACACAAATATTAATATATGTTAGGACTTTTTAGGAAAAAAGGATTAAGAATTAAACAGGAAGCTGGATTACATAGTATCTAAATTAATTACACAAGCATATCTACAGCGTTCTTTACAACGTACCCCACAGAACAGGGATCCTGTAGAGCTGAAAATGCATCACAGAAGTTGCACAAAGATCATTGCTTCCATATGGAAAGATACTAAATCCATTTTTTCTTTCAATGCTTTCACTTGAGAATGGATTTAAGAGGAGAATAAATATGCTATGACTTTTTTGCTTGGAAAGGAGGTACAAGCAGAGAATTTAAAGATTTCTATTAAGGGTCTGTCCTTAATCATGAACCTTTCAATATCCATTACTAATGATAGTATGTTCATGTAATATATATGTATTATATCTAATGTATGACAGAACAGAGAGCCAATAAAATAATAAAACCCCCAAACGAAAACAGTGAAACAAACAAACCACAGCAGATTCTTAAATCCGCGTGTGAAATGAAGGTGAGAATGTCTGAAATAGATAGGAGTCAGACCTAGAATCTAGAATCATGGAATCACAGAAGAGTTTGTGTTGGAAGGGAGCTTAAAGACGATTTAGTTCCAACCCTCCTGCCATGGGCAGGGATGCTTCCCATACATGGGGTTGCTCAAAGCCCCACCCAACCCAGCCTTGAACGTTTCCAGGGATGCAGCTTCCACAGCTGCTCTGGGCAGAATTTATTCCTGATATCTAATCTACACTTACCCTTTTCAGTTTAAAGCTATTCTCCTTTGTCCTGTCACTATACACCCTTGTAACAAGTTCTTCTCCAGTTTTTCTGTAGACCCTCTTTAGGTATTGGAAGGTGCTGTATGGTCTCCCTGAAACTTTCTCTTTCCCAAGCTGAACACCCCCAGCTCTCTCAGCCCGTCTTCCTGGGAGAGGTGCTCAGCCCTCTGATCATCTTTGTGGCCCTCCTCTGGACCCACTCCAGCAGATCCACATCCTTCTTAAGCTGGGAGCTCCAGAGCTGGATGCAGTACTGGGTCTTACCAGAGCATGGTCATTGTAAATCAGAGAAAAGGTCTCAGAAAACTGGTCTGAATCCAACAGGGACAAGTGTGAGGTATTAAAAAACAGGTAAGAATAATCAACTTTACAAACATAGGATGGGGAACAGCTGGCTAGATAGCAGTTTTTGGAAAGAGATCCAAGGAATTAACTAGACTACAGTCTGAATGTGATCAAAAATATCATGCTGTTCTGAAGATCGCAAACATCATACTGAGATGTGTAAGTGGAATATAGCTTGCAAAAATATGAGGAAATCTTTCAGCTTTGCACCACTTTGTAGAGCCTCAGCTGGAGTACTCTGTCCAGCTCTGGTCAACATTCTTGCTGAACCACATCAGAGAGAGAGAACAGGGAATAAAGAAAGAAAAGAAATCTACAAAGAGGACCACTGAAGAAACGAATGAAAGATTCCAGCTATTTAAATTAAGGAAAACTGAAACAGTGATGGCTGAGGTATATGAAAAATTTCAGAAAGAGAAAAAGGATGAGGATGAATGACCTCAACAGTAAGTAACTGGTTTTCTATGATTACATTACAGTGACCATCACAAAAGCTATGGACATGTATGACTGTCCACAACAGAAAAATGGACCAGGCAGCAAATTAAATTTTAATTTTTTTTTAAAAAATTAAATGTCCAGGCAGGAAAAACATATCTGATTACTGGTGGTGGAATCAAACAGGAAAAATCCTAACCACAGTGAGCCAAAAAGTAACTTGGCACATTCATGGCAAATGAATATACAAACACTTATGCTAAGAAACCTTGATGCAATCTCCCTCATGGAAGTTTGAAAATCACTGGTTAACTAAGAGAAGCATCTAAATGAGAAGTTCATGTTATTTCCTCAGACTCTAACATTCTTATGGAGACCACTGATACAACACTGACCCAGATGAATCATGTGACTGACTCAGAGGGATAACATTACTACAAAATACCTTTCGGGAAGCATCTTTGATTTGCACAAAGACTCTGGTGAACATTTCCAAATAAGGAATACATTAGCAGAAGAAAAGGTCTGTTCACAAACCATTCACAAACAAACAAAAAGCAGTGTGTGGGGAGTACATCTGCTGGATAATTTATTCACAATGAATTATTCAGCCAACTCTAGCAAAGGACCTATTTTTTTCTTCTAGTTATATAAAGATATTTTCTTATGACAGCCATAGACACAAATGTTATCTTTGACTGATGCTTTCCTTACTGTCATCTTTTCTGTTTGGCCCATAAAGTCAGTTCAGGAAGTACTTTGTCTTCTCACTGATCTTTTGATTCAGGGTTGAATGACAACTTTAACCACATAGCTAGACCAAATGCCTCAGGATGGCAAGGGTAGAACGAAAATCATATTTTTGAATTAGAAGGACAAAAATTGCCCACAGCCAAGTAATAGACTATCACATAAACAGAAACTTTGTCACGTGAAATAGTAGCAGTCCAATTTCAAGACAAAAGCAAGATAAAGTTAAGGACATTTGAAAACAAAGGTTTGAGGAAAGTGACTCATACACTGATAAACCAGATAAAAAAGATAAAACACTGTGTGAAAAAATAGAATACATGTAATCCACACAATACCGCATTTTATCGGCATTTATTTTTTATTTTCAAAAGTAATTTTCTCTTTCTTTCCTTTGTTTCACCCTCACTTTCCCTTTTAGCTTGCAGTCTTTTGTTCTTTCCTTTTTAGTGATGACTAGCACTGATTTAGCTATCTAGGTCATTCATTTACCTTGAATTGCTTGCTGTGGTACAACGAAAACATTGAAAGCTAGGAACTCCTATTAACTTTGCTCATATTATTGAAATTGGTTTTATTTTGAAAATGCCTTAAATATTTTCAATTGCTTAAAAGGTTTCAACTTAAAAATATGAAGTAAATTTGATATGAGTTGTAATAGCCTGAATTACTAAAATGCATGGAGTCTCTTTCTCTTCATTAGGCAGTGTGTTTTCACATTTCTCTGTGAGCGTAAGAAAACTCTGAAAAATCAATTAGTTGAATTAATGCAGTGTGCAACACAGCACACAGAAAAATTCCCCATCCTTGAGAGCACATACCACTTTTGCCCTATTATGTGACAGAGTCAAATTACGACACAGCTTCTCTTATGTATCCATTTTCAAATCTCTGTAAGCAGAGTGATACTTGACGGCAGATACAAAGCAATAGACAGGTAAGGAGCTTGCATTTTTTTAAACAGGGTTGAAGAGCAAAGATGTTTGAGGAAATGCAGTAGACAAGCCCATATGTTAATATCAGCCATATTTTTATATGATCCATATGGACAAGTCACCTCATCTTTTTGCACCAGGGATGAGGTTATTTTTTTGCTGGGCAAGAAACATACAATCTTCTTTCAGATGTAGATTACTACAGGATACTATATAAGAGATCACCATAATTACGATCTTTATGTTCAAGTGACCGTCAAGAAAACCATCAACAGCGAGAGAGTTGGTGTGACATGTCTTAAAATGCTTATCTCTTTTGCCATATCTGTATCATTGCCTTGTGGTCCCCTTTTGTTTGTGGGCTTCAGCTGTACTATGTTATCATTCCCATATGACTACAGACACACATACGTATAAGTTGACTTATATCTCCATGCACGCGCGTGTATAAAATGGAGTTGGAGACCACCTGTTTTTTTTTTTTGTACAACTCCTAACACTGTGTATAAAACCAGCTGAAATGGTAAATATTTCTGTTCCTTCATTGAGTACCCACCCTGTATAGAACTTGTTACTGTGGTGACCAGTAGACGAGGGAGAGTTGCTGGTTCCATTTCCTACTCCGTATTTCATCACTTCTAGTCAGGCTCTTGTGTATGTTTAAGTTGTCTTTCTGGGGAATAGGAATTGCTTTACCATTAAAATAATATTTGATAACATTTCTCTTGATCTTCCAGACTACTTCATGAGCTCAGGACTGTGAAAATAATTGTTTTTCACCTTCAGCATTGTGGTGCAAATCCCTATGTGTGCCTTGTCCTTCGGTTTCGGGTAAGCATGTTTATCACCAGGCTGTAGGTGAGATATATCTATACAAGCTGCAGACAGCTAGAAATCTCAGATGTGTATAAATGCATCTGTCTGCAGTGCATGATGCAGAAGTTCAACAATTTCAAATAGTGCTGAACTGCTTTTAATGTGCTACAGTTGATATGCACAAGAGCAATAAGACCAAACCTTTGTATTTTCAACATATCAGCAGGCCCTTTTTGCTCAAATGGACATGGACTTTGTTTCTGGAACTCATGCCAGGAGACACAAAACAGCTCTGTAGGCTTTGTAATACATTGTTCCCTGACACTGAGGCAGTTTGTTAAATTTTTCTTGGGAAGAAAGAGTTGTTGGCTAGAGATCTCTGAGCTTTCCTTATATGACTGAATCTCCAATTTTTTTTGTCAGCCTATGCCTCTCAAGTGTCTATCGCTTCTCTGGGTGTATATAGTTGCATTAGATGGAGATTAGAAACATCTTTTACATTAGACAAACACTATTCTGTGTTCTGCAGTCTCTAAATGCCATCAAATGTGTGTTCATGACAGTGATAAAAACTGGTAAATGCTATTGTTCTCAGATATAGGGGATGATACCTCTTTCTAGTGGGTTTTAGAAATCCCTAGCACACTTTGTCATTAGGTTTTTCCTGTATACACACTTCATTTTCCGTCAGTGTATTTATTCATTTCTAACGCCTCACCTTTTACCAAAACAGGCAGCAGTGACACAATGTTGCCTTTGTGGCTCACTTTGCCTTTAGCGTATAGATTACAAGATGCATTTGGCTTTATTTTGTTTCCCGTAGATATGTTCCTCTCTACCCTGTTGCACTAATTCACAGGCAGCTTGAAAGCATACTGTCTTACACATAACACTCTCAACCAAATACCTGAATAAAATGTAAGTTACCCAGGAACAAAAAATGGTGAAATGACACCAGAAACACTCAGTAAGTTGTCTGTCTTTGATACCACTTCCCATTCCACAGATGTCCTCTTCTTCCATTGCACTCTTCTCTATTGCAGCTCCTTCCTATATTCCCAGATATATATATCCCCTATTCTTTGCCTTGCGCAAACACTAGATTGAATTGCTGTCCTCCTGTGTTAAACAGAAGAACAATGCTGCTTTTCTTTGGTGATGGCTTGTGAGTATGGGCATGTGTTTGCCTTTCCCTTTTACCTAATCCATTAGTAATACCTCCCAAAGATAAATTTCCCTCCAGCTGCTGTGGGGTCCTCAGGAATCAGCTTGCACTAGAAGTACCACTGAACCAAAGCTGCAGGGGAATGAAATACAAGCACAAAAAAAAAAAAAAAA
>VZTG01003862.1:2164598-2249292 GCA_013397845.1 Melanocharis versteri
AAAAAAAAAAAAGCACGCACATGCAAACAAAATTGAAAGCCCAAATATATCACTGTAGTTGACGTCTATTGTTTCCCAGGCCTTAGAGATCTGGTCAGACGGAGTTTATTTGAATGATGTTTGGTCATGTTAAGTGACAGTTTTGCACCAGGATGTTTCGTTTAAATTAATCCAAATCTAAAAGGATAAGGTCTTCTCTTTAGCCTCATATCAGCAACTAACAACACTACAAGAAGTAATCGAGACATCAATAACTTAACTTCAGACTTTTTTGATTGATTGCCATACATAAAAATCTGCTCTCTAATAAAGTCCCAACTAAATACAGTCAGTGTACTTGAATATAGTTAATAAATGTGGCTCCTTGGATTCTAGAATGAATAGTGTTACTCATGTTCTCCAGGTTCAGTACGGGTCCCAAACCAAAAGTACAGTGGAATGAAAATGGCAGGTTGCAGCACTGAGACTTTAACCTACCATATAGTTTGGGGGGAAAAAATTAAAATTCTCTGTCTTTTGATAAATAAAGGTTTGTTTGATAGCTCAGTTGGGGCATGTATTGCCTGTGTCAAAAGGCTGGCACAGTACGTAATAACTAATGTTGATGGAATAAGCTACGAAAAGTGTTTAGTGTAATGGGAACTGAAACCTGTAACTTGTTGCCTGTCAAAACAAGCCTTTTTAAACCAGCAGACAAATCTTTTGATGTGATAGTTGATATTTTTATGGAATTGTGTATTCTCAAACCACTGGTCATTCTATCCTGTCTTCTGCTGATGGTTCTGAAGTGAAAATGGAACACAGAAAAGCAAATTAAAAACCTGAGAAAATTAGCAGTCCTTCGCTATTTTGAAGGGAGAGTAAGTGATTAAGAGCAGGACTGGTGAGCGTGTTGTGTGCAAAGTGAGAGAATCCAGAAATAAACATTGTTTGAGGCCAATTTCAACCTCAAAACGTGCAATATAAGTGCTTTTTCAAAAGAGATCCCAGAGCCATTCAAGAGCTGCAATAAGAACATGATGCAACAGTCTGCAGGAAGCAAATGGGTTCAGGTAGACAAAAAAAATGCAGAAGGCATCTTAAAGCTCTGCTTTTACTGTCCTACAAGGCAAATGATTGTTTATTCTTCAAGAAAATCGGCACATGCAGATGTCCCTTTTTCCTTTCTTTTTTTTCAAAACAACATCCACATTAGAAAGATGATTCAAGAGAATTTCAGATTCATGAGTTTACAGAAATGCCCAAGGAGTATGCTGTAACATCTTTAAAACTGTTCCGTTCAGAAAACAATTGAGAAGTGTCATTTGCATGTTTTTACAAGTGAAAGGGATGAGCCTTAAAATGGAGTCTGATTTAGAACCTCAGAACAAATAGGAAAAATTACTTCAGAATTAAAACTTGGAAAAATTCAGCTGTTCCAAGAAAATGTAATGTGGAGATTCTTGACAAACCCTGGATAATACTGAGGTACTGAGAACAAATAAATACATTTCCTATGCAGAAAAGTTTGCTAATTTTAAGAAAGAGAGCCTTACATTTCTTAACAAAGATTCAGACCAATTAGAAAGCACTAAGCCACCTAGACTGTCTTCTACAATGTGAAAGGCCATCCAAGAAGTAATTTTCACAAATGCTGTTCTGTTGAAAAGAAAGAAATAAACACTTGCAGGACAACATAAAGCTGACCAAATACATAAATCAATTGCAAAATCAGATTAACTGTGCTGGATCAGAGACTCCATCAGTGGCAGACCAATAAAACAACCTAGCTCACATATGGATCACTATATTCTACATTTCTTTAGATGAACAGCCTCTTAGGAATTTCAGAAGCCTAAAATTTTTTATCGCCTCCATCATAATGCATGAATCTGGTGATTTTTCATGAAACCCTCCCTTTACTTTGATTAACTGGCATTTACAGCATGATAAGAACGTGCAAATAAAATTTTACCATAACTGAGTTTCTGCACGATGCATTTTTTTATTCCAAAACACCTCATTCCTGTGTCAGTGGCCTAACATAGGACAAAGCAAATGAGCTTCAGGGACAACACAAAACACCATGAAGAAAATGTCCATCTTGAGAATGGAGGTGCTGAGCTACTAATGAGCAGGAAAGACTGTCAATGCACCCGCAGAAGGAAATGGAGATGATATTCCAGATACTCTTATAAAAGCTGTAAGATGTTATTTGAATGGAAAATATATATTATTTCCCAGATTTACTTATTGTGAAGCACTGAATAGTTTGGCAACACAGTTGTAATTTTTATACACTTCATTTTAGAAGGAAAAGAGAAAGTGGTGAAAGGGAATTTGGGGATACAGCTTTAAATATTGTATAATCCTTGTAGTCAGCTATCTCTGTTGGCAGCCAAACAGAAGTGCCTAGAGTCAGAAACCTCAGCAAAGGGCATTTACAAATATTTAAAAAATGCAGTTACTTGGAATACAACTCCACTCTTATGCTGTCCCCATAGACTTCAGATTATAAAGGCAAGGGAAGGGAAGTGCCCCATCTCCCAGACTGTGACCCATACCTCCTTTCTTCTTCTTGGGAATATAATTAGCTCCCTCTTCTCTACACTTCCAGCCCAGTCTTTTGGACTGGGCAGCTTTGCACTGTGTTTTTTTATTCCTCTGAAGCTTCCTGACTTCTTTCTCTCTGTACTCGGTCCTCAACAGACCTAGCAACTTTGATGATATTATGGGTTGACAGCCAGAACTGAAAATAAGAACAAGGAAGCCTACTGAAAAACTGGCTAGGTTTTGTTTTTTAGCTTTTTTTCCCTAAAAAAAAAGTGTCATCAGTGGTTTTGATGCCAAAATTCTTGTGCAATGAACACAACTGGCATGAACACTTGGATGCCTCCCAAATGCAGATGGAAATGTCAAAGAAGTGATGAAGGTAATATTGTCATGAACTGAATTATTCCATAACCAATATCTGCCCCAGAAGAGAAAAAAAAAAGAGTCTCTCTTAGCTAAAAAATAAAATATGACATAGGTAGATCACGACCCTGACAAGTACTCAAAGTCAGCTGGTGAAAAGAGGTTTTAAAACAACAACAACAACAAGTCAGCAAGCAAGCTGAGAAATGATAAAAGCATTCAGTAAAATGCACAGATAGAGCAGGGAAGTAACTTGAAAGCCAGGTGTCACAAATATCAGAATACTCGTAAAGCACAGGAAAAGGAGTCAAGGATGATTGTTCTATTATTGACTGTGCTGGAGACTTGTGTGACTTTTGGCCCAAACAGGGCCATCTCAGCCTGGAAGAACATAATGAATGACAATCAAATGCAGAAATAATCCTGCTTTGAAAATTAACCTTTAAATGGTTTTCTGTGAAGATTAATGCATTATTGCTATGTTTATAATGCTATGTTTACCTGGTAAATCAGTTATTTACTAGCCTTTAAGTCTACCAAGCAGCGCAAATAGATTTCTTATTGGTACTATACCTGACATGTGAAGATGGTAGCTGTATAAAACTATGGTGAATATGAAAAATAAACCTACAGACTTACTTGAATCTGGAGATCATAGTCACAGAATTATATGCTGGGTGTAACAGAAGGTGCATGGTATAGAATTATGAACCTTGGCATAAGCAGTAGAAATTGGGAAGTGGACAAATTTAAAAACTTCTCTGTCTGAATGTGAGAACACAGCAGAAGAATAAGACTGAAAGATACGGAAAGATTTTTAATTTTTTGCTTCTACAAAATAGGAAATTATTACGAAAATTTACAGACTCTTTGATGAAAAATGTGCTCTGTGCCTGATTAAGAAAATTGTAGAAGACCATGCAAATCAAAAACATGCTCCTATAAATCTCATAATTCTAATGTGAAATCAGTTTTGCCGTCCCTGCAGCCAGCTAAGAGAGATGTGCCAGTGAGCACGAGTCTCAGGACTGATTGTCATACTGCTTGATTTCTGATTTTACTTTTTTTAGGAACTTGAATGACATCGATGTAAAGCCAGGGCAGGAAAAAAAAAAAAAAAGAAATTAAAAAAATATTCAAATCAATTAGGTGCAGAGAAAAATAACAGTGGCTTGTATCTTTGGTTAGGAGATGTAGAAACAGAAAATGAAGTGAGCATTTGAATGGTCTGAATGAGAAATGTATGTGGGAGAAGCTGGTACAAAAGAAACACGGTTTCTTTTATTTTTAAGGCATGTGTGCTATCAGGTAAAAAATAAACAGGACTAAAAATAGACTGATGCATGTATATAGCTCCACTTAGAAGTGCAAATGGGCAAAGTGCAGATGGCTGGATGGATGTAAAGGTGGATGAGGTGTAACTCAGCTTCAGAAAAGCTCTCTATTGCCTATAACAAAGCAGATACTCTAGCTCATGTCACCCACAGGTAGACATCAGATTTAGGTGTTCAATCTGTGAAGAAAATTCCAGCCTTTCCGTAGACTGATGTTCTCCCACTCCAGCAGCTGAAATGTTATCAGGAGAGTTTTGTAATAACTGTGTTAAAAACATATTGCTCTGAACAGTTTATTAAGTCATGAAGAATATGTTATGGGCAGAATTTAAACAATGATGGAATGACACAGAGAGTTCATAAGAACCAGCTCCTGTTTTTTACCTCCAGCAGAAGGGTTTGGAAAGAAAATGAGAGCTTTATGTTGTTTTCTACCTTCTTTTTGAGTGTGAAGAGCGATCAGCCAAGATAGCAGTGATATTCATTTGTATTTGTAACAGTTTTAATCAGTTACCAGTGTGCCAGTTTGGCAGTCTTTAGCCAGCACACCCTGTGCTATAACTTCAGACATTAGCCCTGGAAAAACATCCTCAATGTTTGGCAGCACCATGGGTGTATTGGAATGCCAAAAGTCACGTGGATGAATGATGTAAAGATAGGACATGCATGTATAAATTGGTGGATAAATAAGCTGTAGCTGGGTTCTGCTCCACAGCAGAACTTTCAGCAGCAAGTGGAGTACTTCGCTTCCTTCTTTAAGAGGTAGATTGTGTATTCCTGATGATGTTTTAGAGTTGTAACATATTACAAGTTTCGTAGGAATATGAAGTGATTTTTAAAGGGTTTTAAAAAATGTTTCTCTTAAATAATTTTGTTGCTATTCATTGTTTTTTCTCTTATCACATGTCCAAAGGTAAACAGTAATGTCTGCTTAAACATAAAAACATTAGGCCAATTGTAAGGATTTGCTGAAACTGCAGGCCAAGTTCGGCTGCCACAGCTCCGTGCATCCAGGTCCCTCCAGCAAAGAGGCTGAGCAGGTATTCCCAGTGGGCAGCCCCACACCATAATTCAGTGCACATGTACACACAGCCAGGCACAGAGAGCAGCACAGACAGGGCACAGTGCCCACTCATTAGCAAACAGCACCGATGGCCTCATCCTGGTCCCCTTTCTAGCTGATCAGAACAATAGGCTCCTAGTGGAAAGTATACACATTTATAGGGTGTGGATCCCTCCAACAGTTAGCCTTAGCCTCATACATTATCCACTAGCTGGCCTTGGACCATTGGTTTTCCTGCTTGGTGGGACTCAAGCATGTGACCCCAGAGGGACAGAGCCCAGAGCAGCTGCTGGAACTCAGAATTACGTGAGCACACATGCACACGCACACAAACATGTGCTCTAAGGGACCCCATGGTAGCACTTATAGACATCCAGATTGCCAGTAGCTGGCCCCTTGATATTCTGGCCTCCTCTGGTTACCTCGTGAGCAAGAATGCAAAATGGTCTCTCTGGTATCTGGTCCAGACTGTAGTCTCACCTTTAGCCAGCTCCAGATTCTAAAGTCCCTTCAGCTGCGGACCTTCTGGACCATGCACACACTCTGACTTCCCCAGTTTCTGTCCCAGACCTGTGGTCACTCCAGTATGTGGATCCTGAGCCTCTTACACTGCTCAGCATCTAGGCCAGCTTGATGTTTGCTAGTGATTTCTCACTGACACATCCACTCTGCTCACACCCACACCCACACCCACACCCACCCCCTTAGTTTCTCCAGCTGCTGGCACACAACTCCCTCTGACTTGTGGTCTTACACCCATTACCGATACTCAGACTCCCATACACCCTCACGTGTACACAGAACAGAGTCCCTCCACCCAGGAAAATAGTCAGAAGGGGTCTTAATGAGAAAACAGGAGAAACTGTGCTGATCAGGCACAGGCCGTTACCAGATATATGTACTGACCAGCCTCAGTTTACAGGAGGCCAGCCTCTTTTATCCCCTTTTTACCTCTATTTTCCCATGTTTCCCATTCCCTGATCCTTTCCTTACCTTTGGTTCCTGACCTAAACTTCCCATCATAAGTCAGGTACAATCCCCAAATGCTCTCACCTGACATCCCACGAGGACCCCCATGCCCAGTCATAGTCCCTTCCCAGTCCATGAGGTGCTGTGTTGTCTGGTTTTGTTGAATAATTTGCAGGCTGTAGCATTCTGGCTACTGACTGAGCTGCAATTGTGGCTGCTCCTAAATTTGTAATGCAGCCCTGATTTCACTGAAATATATAGAACTATGGCCACTGAATTGAGTGGAGACTGACTTTTGAATGTGTGCACCAGTTTGCTCCCAGAGTATCCACTGGCCCAGACCTCACCTCCTCTGAGAAAGCAGATGGGTAAAATTAAAGGAGAAAATAACTCCCACAGAAAATTCCTTTCCTTGCATTTTTTAAATCAGAAGGAGGAAAACCTGCCATTTCAACTTCGCAGTTTTTCAACTAGACCCACTATTTTTTATTAGTAATCTCCACCATTCCACCCATTTTCTTAATCTTCTACAAGCCTTACCTTTTCAATTACCTATGCATTTCAGGATAAGGAAAAATGTTATTATGAGCTTTTGCATGTGGCTGTATATTACTTAGCATTCCAATAGCTCTTCATGCCCCTGTAGTATCCAAACAATTAGAAAAAAGCTGGCATGCAAAAGTTCCAGAAAAGTTTTGAGCTGCTGAAATTAGCAAAATTACTGATCGACTTTATTATAAATAAACAGATGAGAGTCATACTGGCAGGCAATTTCTCAGTCCTTTGTTGCTATTTAGACTATGTCCCCTCATGCTGAAAAGATACGAGAAAGAAATCCGCAGCATATTTTATTAGTAAGTCTCTTTTACTCTCCAGGAAATCTATCAAGAGACTAGGTCTACTGTATAAGTCTATCCAAATATTTTAATAGGACCCCGCTCAGCATTTTCCTAAAATGAAGACGGATTTTGGCTGAGCCCAAATTATGATCAGGAAGTTCCTCCATGAACATAAGCAAGAGTGCTGATAGAGGCTATGACTGACTGAGACTGGAGGTTCACAATTGTGCAGCGATTTCTGGCTCTTCTCCAGCTTCAAGGATGGAGTCTGCCAACTTGGCAGGCTGGAGAGCTCACTATGGCAATTTTTCAAATGGGAAAAATGGTCCAAGGAGGAGCTGTAATTCCATATAAACTGTCCAGAACTGATGACAGGGGCCTCTGCTTCCAACGATCTGGCCAAGAACTGAGTGAATCACTGTGTCCAACTGAAGATGGACAGTGTATTTATGGAATTCCTGTGGGCATTTCCTGTGCAACTACAGCCAAATTGCTAATGCAACCGCAGCTTACAGTTGGAGAGTGTGATGTCTGGGATTTTCTGGATGTCAGAGCCGGGGAATTCCTTTGAATTCTCATAAGAGTGAGGTCATCAAACTGTGTTTTCAAAAGTAGAGGTTTTGAGCTGCTTCATGTTGGTTCACTTTAAATGGGGTTTTAATTTCCAGAAATTTTTGCTGCAATTTATAGCACTATCACTTACATTAAAATCATTAATAAGTCTTTTGAAAGCCTGAAGAACACCCTTTCTCAGCTCTCTAAACAGGAAAAACTCATTTAGAGAGCCTGTCAGAGGCTTTATTCTATCTAAAGCCGTGTGAGGAGTGGTTGAGGTTACTTGGTCTGTTCAGCCTGGAGAAGAGGACACTGAGGGGACACCTCGTGGCAGTCTGCAGCTTCCTTGTGAGAGGAAGTGGAGGAGCAGACACTGATATCTGTGGTGACAAAAGGGAAAGGCATGAAGCCATGTCAGTGAAGGTTTACGTTGGATATCAGAAAAATGTTCTTCACCAGAGGGTGGTCAGGCACTGACACAGGCTCCCCAGGGAAGCAGTCACGGCACCAAGCCTGACAGAGTTCAAGAAGTGTTTAAACAAAGCTCTCAGGTGCATGGTGTGACTCTTGGCAATGTCCTGTTCAGGGCTAAGATTTAGACTCTATGATCTTTGTGGGTCCCTTCCAACTCAGAATATTCTGTGATTCTGTGATTCTGTAAATCTTTCTGAAGTTTATCCCTGTTCTGTCTTGAGCTGAGATGGATTCGATGCATCCAGAAAAATTTTCATTCTTGAACAAGCATTATAACCTTGACAAATTTGCCCTGTTGAATGTAGTTAGAGTAACATGACTTGGTCATAAATCCTACTCTAAACACTCCAGACAGATTCCAAATATGAGACATAAGAACTTTTGTTATTTCTTGAAGTTTCACGAGGAGGAGGAAAAACATCTTCACAAAGAGGAGGAAAAAAATTGCACAACAGTTACTGCTTAATGAAACAGAAAATAATGCAATTAATGCCTCAGTGGCTGTAGAGAGTCAGGAGGTCAAAATTCAACATCAGCTTTGCCTGCCAGTTAGACTAAATTGGTCTCACCCACACAATCAGCAAATCTCCTATAACAATGAGACCTCATGGCGTGTACTATGGAACTTGTGTTTACTCTTCTAAATTTGGAAGTGTTCAAGAATATATTTTTTTTTCTTAATGCTTTCATGTGTTTCCTAAACTTGCTTGTCTCACAGGAATTTAGATCTGTTGTTTCCAACTCTGATCTGCTAAGGGTTTGATATACAACTTTTCTTAATAGAGTAGTGTTCACAAAAGTCCTACATCATTCATATTAAAGAAGAAAATAAAATACTGCTATTATCACTTACAATGCCTTCAAACAGCACTGAAGAGATTGATACATGTGTTCACTCAAGCTGTTACGTGTAGCATATCCTAATCCAATCAAATTCCTTTATACATATTTTTCTTACTTATAGTATGCTCAGTTCCTCATAGGACCTCAAGGCCACTTCTGTCACTGTTTAGTTATTCCTTTCCCGAGAGCAAGATTATCCTGTAATATATTTTCTGATTATCTACATGCTCACTGTTATAAAAATTCGTGGTTATATTTTTCTGTAGCCTAAAAATAGTGAGAAATAGAAAGTCCTGCTGGAAGTGAGTGTCTGACATTCCAGCACCTCCAGCTGGAGAGAATTTTACATGTAAAGGCAACCTGCACAGGCTCTTTTTAAAAGCAAAATAATAACATCCAGAGGGAGAAAGAATGAAGGAGAGCACAATCAAAGAATTCTGAAGAGGTTTAGCACACTTACCAATCCTATATACATAATTTAACTTCCCCACAGGACCGTATACCTCAGCATGGTATAATATATAACAAAAGAAGCACCAACCAACCAGTCTTCTACTCTGTTGAAAAAAAAAATCCTAACTTTATTGGTATTTGTGTATTTATCGTACAACTATCTGCAGTGGTAAGGAGATAAAAAATGTAAGTGCTACGTGAACACAGGACACCTTGCTACAGCTGTAGAGCTGAGCTATGGCAAGGACAAACTATCGTGAGGTGTTTCAAGGCCAACAGGAGGCATAGAGCAGAATCAATATGCCTGGTTACTGTTGAATGTTGAAACTTGCAAGAAAAAGGATTGTGAGTGTGCGATGAACAAGTCAGGAAGTAGCAGCAGACAAAAAGAGCAAGGAAGAGAGAGGCTCAACATGGTCTGGCATTAAAATGTATAATTATATCTCCAATGTAATGCATTATATATAATTATTTTAAAAAATGTTCCAGGACAGAAGAATTTAAGTTCTGATAGCTCTGTGTTCTACGTGGCTCAGCATAACAAAATTGGAAGAATTTATAGCTTGTTCAGATGGTGCTAATCTTTTTTCCTGCAGAAGAAGCATGGGTCTTTTTTTTCTCCCGTATCAGGTACTGTTTAATGTTATTACAGCTAATTGTTTATTTTGCCCCATTAACTTGGAATAGACCTGGGGCTGAGGCTTCTTACATCTTATATGCAACATAAGCATGCATTTATTGCTTTGTAAGTCCAAAAAGAAATAATCTGTTGGGAGAGACTGGAGCAAAGAAATTTTTCTAAGTGATCAAGTTCACACATAAAATGTGTGATTGCAGAGCTGTACTACCTAAGACACTGGGTCATTCATTCCCAAAAGGAAGACTTTGCCATGACTTATCCCATCTCTCAAATCTTCCTTTAAACCCTGACTTAGCTGTGAGCAAAGTTGTAAAGAGTTCTTGGCTGCTTTTGAATGAAAATCTGTGATGTCCACTGTTCGGAAGCTGGCAACAATGAAAGCAATCATGCAGTTTTTCATCTGAGTGCAGGTTTCCCGGACATTCTTTATGGTCCCTTTAAAAAGCAATCCTATAAATATGACTTCAGTGGCAGATGAATGCACACAGCAGACAAATGTGTCCCCTCACTAATGGTCTGATAAATTTGCAAGATTTTTTGGTGACATAATTACAACTTGGTCAGCCCCTGCTATTATGCATCACTGTTTGTGATAAACAATGCCTTACCTTGTATGTTTTAGCAAAGTCTTTGAGAAAACTGCAGGGCAGTAAATCACCTGCTAACAAGGGCCGTAGCGAATTTTCCCCCAGAGTTCTGAACTCCGGCAAACAGCAGTACCAAAGATCATGAGAGATTCCAGGTTCTAGGTCCACTTGTCTGGGACAGATTGAAGAATAGCTGCATGCAGAACAGATAAAGATGAAAAGCTGTTGCACATATTCACTGACTTAATTAAACTTTTTGAGGTTATAATATTCGATAAAAGCACACTCCCATACAAAGTTCATTGCAGGGGTGGTTTTAATAAGGCAGGTCTACACAACATAATGCATTGGATGGCATAAAAAAAGTACAAAATCATGTTTAACTTTTCATGATAATGCCAAATTTTGAGATCCAGAGCAATACCTGAAAGAACTTTGTGGAATGTTTGTTTTATTTCTGAAAACAATCCCATTTGCAATGTTGTTTAAGGGGAAACATTTCAGGTTTACTGACTTTTTGTGCAAAAGGAGAATGATTGGCTATTTTTAGATCAAATATTAAAGCATTTCTGAAAAGCTCAATGCAGCTGCCCTCTATAGATTGGTGGGCTACACTAGGAGTGTGGTTGGGCTTGTCTTACATGCATTACACAATTTATATGTTGGGTCAAATTAGCTGAATATGGATGACATGTGATGAGAATTTCCTGCTTTTTTCCACTAGTAGTTTCCCTAGATTTCTTCTCACTGAACTAGAACATGCCTTTCTCACACAGGTCCTGCAAAAAACACAGTCTGAAGCCCTTCCAGAAGCAGCAATGGAAAGATTTTTCCTTAAAACCTCTGCTGTTTCTTTTGAAATACTGTTTATAGTTACATCCCATCCCTCCAGTGGCCTCTCATCAGGAATGGCATCTACTTCCCCAGCACAGGAGACTTATGCAGAAGAGCTTTCGCCTGTGCTCTTTACACTCTTTCAGCTAATCAACAACCACTCACTGCCTAGCTATTTGTGTTAGATGTGCTGTATAACTGTGGCACAAAGCCTTTCATTTGTGTTCTTACTAATGCTATTTGTAGACTGTGGATTGTAGCTGCTGCCTCTGATCTTCCACTGTCTTTTAAAAGTGAATAAAAAAAAAAAAAAAAGAGAAGCAATTATTGGCACTGTTCAAAGAGCTTTCCCTGTTCTGCTCTCAGGAAGGCAGCATTTGTACAAAGCCAGTGGAGTTGTGCCCATTCACAGCGGGGCTGAATTTGGCCTGAAATGCTGCCCTAGTAAACAGCCCGGGCATCCTCCTATGAATTGGGAAAGGTAGTGGTATGGCTAGTCTCTGCATATGAGACAAGTCAGGCTTGCAGTGCCTGTCCCTCACCCCTCATCACTCATATAGCTATTTTTTTAAGTGTGCATATACTGCGCTTCAGATGCACAGGGTCAGGCCCATCCTTCCCATGGAGTGCAAAGAGGTTCTGCCAAAAGAACTCTAGGCAATACAGGCCTACATGCAGACGATCTTTATAAACCTGATGGATTTGTTACTGTGCTGATGGCTTTCTCAGGGACACTTGTAACGTCTGGAAGAGCTTGAGTATAAGTTAAAACAGGTCCTCAACAAGAACCTGAAAATTATTCTTCCATGCAAATAAGCAAAATGAAATGATAGAATGGGATGACAAGAGGGTCTGTGTATCCACAAGAGGAGCAGAAAGCAAACAGGGAGAGTGACTAGAACTAATAAGAAGGAGGAGGAATAAGATGTGTTGGGTAGAGTTTGACCAATAGGAAAGAATTACTGGACCTATTTTCTTTACCCTTTGCTTTTTTAGCATCGTAGGAAATGGGTTCATGATTTTTGAGTGGAGATGGAAAAAGCTGAGAGAAGAAAGAGGTGCTGTCTGATCTCCTTGCAGGTTGGTTTTCCCAAGCTGATATGTTCATGCCAAGACTGACTCCAGCATGCCTTTGCTGAAGGCTTTCTTTCAGCCAACTCTATCTATTAATCTCTGACTAATTATCCCTAAGTAGTACATCCACCCTTGTGATGGCTAGCTGGAAGATACCTAGAATCATGAAAATACAATTAACATGCACTTAACAGGAGTTTCATTACCTGATTAAAAGATACACTTTTTGGGGGGAAAACAAAGCTAGCACTTCCAGCATCTCTCTGTTTCTCAGAGAAGAGTTTTGTGTTAGGATGCCTAAGACCTGTCAGAAAGAGGTTTTTAATATTAAATTTCAGTAGTAAGAATCCAAGGTGAACGGAAAAAGCTTGTTAAATATGGTGCACTTACCTCTTTGGACTACATCACGCCAAAATCATTTTAGTAAAAGACAGCAAGGTGAACAGGCACCCTACTGAAACCAAGCTCACTGAAGAGTTCTTCTCTGACTTCAGGAACTGTAAGTGGTATAGAAAAAGCTGAAATAGAGACAGTCCTATTACATCAGATCAAACTGCATCAGAGTGCGCTTGCTAATGTGATTTGAACACCACTTTTTGAAAATTCAGAAGTGACTATCCTCATCCTCAATTTTGAATAGACAACACCTGTACCCATGACCAATATTCACACACTCTAGATAGAGAAATGTCTTCTACGTAGTACAAGGACTGTACAACTGTCTTATGCCTCACCTTTTCTGTATATTTACAGATCTCTCCAACCTTGAAGATGCCAAGCTTACAAGGAAGGAAGGTTGGTTGAAAGCCCCATACAGCCCTTACAAAATCGTCTTACTCCACAACTAGAATTTATTGTGGTCTGTATCATCCTTCAGATGATCCAGTTGCTTCCTCAGGATGGAAAATAAGGAGCAGTCATAATCCTTCATCAATATATCATATCCTGTTCATGGTTATGCAAGTTTCTCAATATTCAACAAAGACCAGCCTGACTCATCCCCAGTCTTGCTTTAGCTTGTGCCTTTCTATGACCACTTTTGAAAAAGGCTGGATCCAAATCTGCTTTCTAGCAATCTGTGGGAAACTTCCTGAAAGTCAGAGATAGAATGAGACATTCTTAATATGCATTGAGAAGGTACAACAGCTGAGATGAGTCATGTTGCTCTAGTCAAGACATGGTGTTCTCTCTCCATTTACCATCCACAATGTGCTATCTGGGCCATTGGATCCTTTGGTTTTGGCATGAATCTGTGCAGACATGCAGTGCCCACACAATGCAGTGCAATGGATATCTTTGCATAGCAAAGGCAAATGAGAAATCATTGTGGCACTGTTGATGAGTGCCTTCTAGCATTCACTTTGTGTCTCACTTGTCTGTCCTTGTCGTCTAATTAGCACTGCATGGAGATTCAAATAAATGATACTCTAGCTGTCATCCATCTCTCTCAGAGAGAAAGGGCTGTGTAACATCCATCAGATCACTGTGTTTGCAGCTTTCCACATACTTCTGTGTGGTCCTTCTGCACATGGAAGACAATTTAGAGCAACATTTCTTGTGATCAGCCTGCCTAAATATGCCTACATAGAAAAAAAAATCACTTTCCAAACTAAACCTCAAGTGCAAGGCAAATTAATGCATTGGAAGTTACCAGTAAAGTTACATGATCCCATGACTTTTCTTCCTCATGACAAGAACATGGACGTTGCCCTACTTGGGGAATATTGCATACATGAAAAAAACATAAGAGACACAAGAAAATGGAAGGCTAATACTGCATTTTGTGGAAAGCTTGTATACCTCTTGTATATTTCTGTGTATGGTGACCAATCTAGACTCTGAGGGAAGTGGCTTTCCACTTTCAGTGGAAAGATGAAGATGTATTTCAAGATATGTTTCATCAGATAAGTTACTCCAGACAAAGACCTTTTTGTATGGATATAGACCGGAGTGCCCACAATCTCCAGGCTAGTGTGACTCTTGTAAGCAATTTAACAGGAGAAGGATAAAACCCCACTCTTTGATTTTCTTCATTATCTAAGAATAAGCATTTGAGATGTATTTCTATGTGGTTTTTTCTGACTATAATAGGTGCAGGAAGACAGAGGTTACTATTTATCATAGGATGAAATTTCATTTGTAATCACATTCTCATGATCTATTTACATCAGTGTTTTATAAACAGTTACTTGTAATTAATTTTCCCTCTTGAATTTTCAGGATGTATTATAAGATTCCTAGCAGTAAGATTACAAGATGAAATCTTGTAACAATTTTTATGGAGAATTTTGAAGCTGGCTGTTCATGTGCTTATAACTAGAGGACTTTTGGTTTACTTGGATGGGTGATTGAGTTTTTCAATTGAAAACAAAACAGAAAATCCATAACACAGAGTATATTTTCTGGAATATGTAACTTCAAAATGGAGCTTAGGTGTTAGTCTACCATGGTGCTATTTAGTGCCACTGTAGTCACATTTTTAACAAACGAGAAAATTTCAAGACAAAATCCAGGATATTTGTGAATAATGAGTCATAGAGGGCCCTTGGTACACAAGCATTTTTCTTTGTTTGCCATCAAAGTAAACTCACTTCAAAAGTAGCTAATACGGAAAGAAGACTGAGTAGTGATCAGTCTGTGAGCCACTTGAGCACTCAACACTTTAGGAAGGTAAATTAGTAATACAAGGAAACCGTGAGGTTTGGTCTTTTTTTTTTTTCCTCCCTGCTGCTACAGGGCAATTTATAATTTATCACATCTCTAGGATGAGAAACTTGTCATTTCTTTAAAATGGCCATGGTCAGACAACAGGGAATCAATTAATTCCATTCTAACCTAAATTATTTTACATTTCCATTATTTTCTATTGGTTTATTAATGTCTTTGTTTCCTTTTGCAATAGAAATTCTATTTCAGATGAGAGAAAGTCGATTCTTTCACAGTGAGAATTCAAGTAAACTAAGATTATACAAGAAAAATCCAAAACCCAGTTAGTTGTTGAGGGGTAAGTTTTGTCAGAGCCAAAGATGGCTGTAGAAAAATACTCAGATTTATCATGTAAGGAGAAACGCAATTAAAAATATACATTTGTCTTGTTTAAAACGTGTCTTTTATTAATTTAGCCAAGCATCTTCAAGACACCAACATTTTTTTCCATGTCAAAGTTGACAGAGGCAAATTTTGTCTGGCTTCCTCACAGTTTCTCTAGCTACTTGTCTTTCCAGAGCTATGTTGAGCAGTCCTGACCAGTGCCTACATACATATGGCATTGTCCCATCATTTTCAAATCAAAATACTACAGTTTTTAAATAGAAAGGTAAACAGAGAGGCAAAGAATTGAAGAAGAAAAAAACTGTTGAGAATGTTCTTAGTAAGAAAATTGAAACAGGAGGGAATGGCATGCGAAGAAAAATGCAAGTTCACACACCAAAGTTAGAGGATTTGGGATTAATTGAAATCCTCAAGTGGTGCATGGTAAGTGACTGCCTATTTAGAGCCAATAGATAGGTTTCCGTGAGGTTAAGGAAGCGAAAAATCCCATACGAAGCTAGTGAGATGTTAAATTCTAATTAGAAGTGTTAATTAAAAAAAAACATTTCCAATTTCATCAGTGAGAGTGCTTTTGTTGTTCTGATTCTCTTTGCTACAGTGAATCCTAAGTATCCTAACTCATTTTGTCCCAATATTATTTACCACTTCTATAGGGTATAAAAAAGTTGACTATGACTATAGAAGCAGGGATTATTACAGTGGCACCTTCTACAGTGTCTGTGATAAGAGGACTATCAGCCCTTCCACTGGATGAGACTTTTCAGCGCTTGAAAACTGAGGTCATAAAATTCACACTGGACTGAAATTTGGGTACGTAACTTCCCAGCCTGTAAGAAAATGCCCTGTAAACTTTATGCATATTAAAATGATTGATTTTTTTTTTAAATTAAATATACAAAACCAGTTTGTTTCCCCCAGGTTCCAATGTTGCTCTGTGCAATGCCAACTAAAAAATGCAGTTATTTAGCTTGACATTTTGCAGGTCATTAGCCCACGACATGGAGTAAGTACACGGCAGAGAAAGAAACAGGGTGTTAGGGGCAAGTACTTCTTTACCATGCATGAGCTCTCAGTACTTACTCTTCCAGAAAAAGAGCTTCTCTTCCCCTGTATTGTATATAAAAACTGCTTGCTGCCCATGTAGGATCTATGTCATGCTCCTACAGGAGGGTGAGATGGTAAAAAACCCAGCAAAGAGACTGCCTACTGCTAGACAGGCAGTAAATTACAGCCCCCAGATAACTGGCCTGTGTCAGGTAACTGTCCTGGAGAGAGGGATCCTTAAAACCCTTTGGTGAGTCCTCTGAGCTAGGAACAGAGTCAACATTTTCCCTTTCAGATCCAGAGTAACACTTCTATTTTATAACTTGGTGCTTATTAGCAAACTAAACTATGCAAGCTCCTACGAACCTCAATACATACTTATTTTAAAACACATACTTAAAAAAAGAAAAAAAAAGGATATAGCTACAAGCACAAATCTTTATTGGTTTAGATGTTGATACATGCATTCCTGCGTGCTTCAAGTGCTTTGAAAAAGGGGAGACATTTTAAATACACAGAACTGTAAAAACTACATAAGTTAGGGAGCCACAAGGTATGGTTCCTCTTGGACTACTGGTTTTACAGCTCAATATAGGATCAAATTTAAATATTTTGAAGTACTTTGCAAAAGAAATACAAAGCCCAGCAGAAAACAAACAAACAAGCAAACCACCCAAAAAACAAACAAACAAAAACCCCCAAACACCGAAACCCCAAAAAACACCAATCAACCAACCAAAAAAACCCCCTGAAAATCAACCCAAAAACCAAACCCAACAAAAATAGCAAACTAACCACCAACCACCCTTGAAATCACTATAGCTTTGCATTAGAGAGTCTCCATCTGTGTATAACGATGGAGGAAAATCAGAACTGAGATAACGTGATCCATCTTAGACAGAGTAGAAGAATATGAGATGGTTTCCTTTTGCATTAGCCAGAAGGCACTTACAAAGACCTGAATATGAGGATTTTTTCACTAAAATGTATATTCTGGGCATGGAAAAAGATTTCCCAGTGGAAATTTTGATAAAAATTAATTTTCTAGCAAAAATAACTTCATCTCAAGAATTCAAGAACTGAGAATGAAGAAAACCACTTTAATGAAAGGTCTCTGTCCAGTTTTATCTTGCATAGTTGGGCTTGTTTAGCTTAGGAGGGTAGTCTTGCATATTAACAAAAGACCACAGCACCTACAGAAAGGTAAAGCAGCAAGTAACTGACTTGATTTTTATGACTTAACACATGTAAATGTATTTAATCTAATTCTTTGTCATGTATAATTCAGGAAGTTAAGGCTAGCTTCTGGTGGCAGATCAAAACTATGACAAATATATATACAATTCCCCCGAGAAAACATAAGATCAAATTCTGTATTTCACTTTGTCTAGAAAGGAAAGATCATTAGAGAAAAACATTTCAAATGTGTAAAGAGTATTTAGAATTTTATGTTTTATATCACATAAAGGTGAGGTACTTTTCCAGCCCGTGAACTACTAACTCTTTCCTAAAATATTTCTGTATAATTGGGAATGTTTATACCTGTATTTTTTAAAAAACCTCTGCCATTCTGCATTCCCTCTCATTTCATTACATAATTAGAAATCGTTATTCTCTGTACAGCAAGCAGTTGTTTTTTTTTTTCTTGGCACAATTACTGGACTGTATCTTGTAGATTTTTCTCTGAAGTACTGAAATGGAAGGATACCCCCATTAGCCCTTGCCCCCAGCTCCCTTAACTCTCCAGGCAAGTTTGATGAGTCACACTTTTTCCTTTAAAGCTTTAGGATCTTGTGCCAAATTCAAGCAGTGTTGCCAACTCCAGTGATTTTATCACGAGTCTCAGGATATTTAAAGCCCTAGCTCCAGTACTCATTTGGTAACATTAGAATCTCTGCTCTCATTAAAAATAAATAAATACATAAAATCAAAGCTTTAAGACTTGAGAAGTGTGACAAAACAACAAAAAGCCCCATGCAACAACAAAACAAAACAAAACCCCACAGAATATATAAGGCTCGAAGAAACCCAGATGGGAAACGAAAACAGAGTCCTATTTAATGGAAATATCTTGCAATCTGTAAGGTCCTTTATACAAATTGTAAAAAAAATACAAAACAAAAAAAAACATCGCTATTAACAGAAAAATCTTGCAATTTTTAGTGTAATTTACAGGATGGAAGAGTTCTCCTGGTTCTGAAACAGCTAAGGCTGAAAATGCTGCAATTACTACTCATGGTAAGGAAGTGCCGCCAGCATCATGTGAAGGGAAGAGTTTGACTTAAAAATAGTTTGATAGTCTAAATCATGTTACTTATGTAGTTCTTGGCTTCTAAGCATAAGCACAGGCAAGAGTGCAGGAGGACCCTGCAGGTCTGTGGTACTTTGCTGCTCCTTGGTCTCTGGGACAAGAGAAGGACAGATCAAGGTGCAGGGTGTAGCAGTGTTTGGAGTCCCAGGAAACCGCTGGGAAAATTACAAATGATCTAACACTACCCACTATGAAATGTGGTTCCTCTTTCAAACTTGCAGTTCTCTGATGGCCGTGGAAGAGCAGGGGGAATAATCCAAACAGACACTTGAACTCACTTCTAACCTCAGGAAATTACGATTTCTTACATTTTTGAGGTCTTTAATAGACTTACAGGGAACCTATCCTGGCAAACATACCTTAAAGGAGAGCATCTTTCCAAAGTCTGTCTGGAATATAATTTTTCCTCAGATATAACTCTACGTTCTCAGCTTTCTTGGCCATCAATGTCATTAAACTGATTGTCTATGATGCAATGCCACAAGTTTAGTTAGAGTATTTGCAACTTTCTTCACGTCAGCAATTCTTCATATTTGCTGACACAATGTTTTCCCATCTGTCAACTTTTCAAATTGCCTCTACTTTCTTTCTAGGCTGCCTATTTTTTCCAGGAAAGGAAAAGGAAAAGGAAAAGGAAAGGAAAGGAAAGGAAAGGAAAGGAAAGGAAAGGAAAGGAAAGGAAAGGAAAGGAAAGGAAAGGAAAGGAAAGGAGAAAGAAAGAAAGAAAGAAAGAAAGAAAGAAAGAAAGAAAGAAAGAAAGAAAGACTTAAATAAAAATTTTAAGTAAAATTCTTTAATGCTGCACAATATTAGACAAAAACCTGTATGTTCTGACACATCTGTGGTGATGTTTTTGCCACGATAATTTTAACTGAGGAATGTTTCCTGTACAAGTTACCAGAAAAAAATCCAACACCCAGAACCAACCTTTGACCGTCACCACCATCACCAGCACAAAAGATACACCCCAAAACATGGTTATGGAGCTGCTCTGGAATGCAAGAAAAAAAAAACTGAATTTTTTTTTAATTTGTTGTTGTTGTTGTTGTTGTTGTTGTTGTTGTTGTTGTTAAGATTTTATTTTAACTTTCTGTAGTATTTTTATTTCATGAAGCATGATCTCTTAGCTTCCCCTTTGGGAGGAATATATCTCAAAAGATCAAGATAATTATCAAAATTGTGGAGGTTTTATATCAGTGGCCATTTATAATTGATAAAAACTCACAGGAATAGGGTTCAAGAAGTATTTCCAGTAATTTCTACATCTGCTCAGAGATTTTCCTACAGCATGTTACACTTCGGTATCAAAATGTTATTAGGCAGAGTGAGGTAAAACCAGCCAACTGACCACGTAATCAAAAGTTTAAAATGCAGAAATGCATTCACTAGAATTGCTTATTAAGCTTTCCTTTCTCAAGAGGACCTGAACTGAATTTATTTCAGGTTTTTCAGTTTCTCTTAAATATTCTGGTCAGATTATATTTCAACTCAATAGTAAAATGCAGATCAGCTGTCAGTGTTGAAGAGAGGAGGTAAAGATGAACTGGCTAGATCTGCTGATTCATCTCTGGGTAGCTGACTCCTGAAGTGTACCATTCTTATAGGTTTTGGGTTCTTGTGGCTGTGACCTTCAAGCCATGTCCTCTTCCTTTCATAAACAGAGAAAGCAAACTTAATGGACAAATTGCTTGGGGCTGGTGGAAGAAAAACACAGCAACAGAAAATTTGTCATTCTTAAAAAGGCTAAGTTTGTAGCTCCACTGAACTAACACAATCACCTCTACAATTAAAAGGGATCTTTCTAAAATATGTTATTTTCTCTCATTAAGTCCTTATATTCACAGTATGACCTATGAAAAAAATACCTTTTCTTTACAAAATCTTCAAATACTCTGGAAACCCTAAGATTTAACAAGATGACAGAAAGAATACAATCATTTCTGCTTTGACTCATACACTATAAAATATGACAGTTCTGAAGAAAGGAAAATGTCATTCCACCTTGAATCGAATTTTGAATACAGTAGTAATGAAATTATCACTTCTCTCACACAAATACGTGAACAATGCAAGTTTCACACAGCTCCAAGTTTAATTTGCTAATGGAAAAATTGCCTACTGCTCAGAGAAGTCAGTGTGAATGCTACTGTTTTGTAATGGGGTCTGCATTATAATATTTGATTATATTCTGAGGGGTTTTGTGCAGCAAGAATACCCACTGATGTAAAAATGAAAAAGACTAGTTGGACTTCCAGGAGAACTGCATCAGGCTCTGTTCTCATATTGCTAAGGTTTATTTCTGCCTTGACTATACACAATAACCATTTCTAGCAGGTCAGGCTTCTATTAAATATCCATTGCAACTTAACTTTTGGCAAAATATGTAGTTTTATGAGGGAAACAAAAGCTACAATTCTCTAAATGAAAGCAGAGGATACGTTAGGCTTCATGTAGCTTTTCTTGCCAGAAATGATTGGAGAAGCCCATCTATTAGATTTTATTTATTTAGTAATTGTGCAGCAGCTTTCCAATTCCATGCTGACTTCCAGGAATGAAGAGTTACAATAATAATATACAGTACAGTGTGGTTTTTTTGTTTTTTTTTCTCTAACTAGCTCTCTTGCATGATGGCAGGAACAGGCATGGGGCTGACCCTTGGCCCAACCTGGGTGGGAAGTTAGAGAAGATATTTCTTATTTACTCTTTTTTTCAACAAAACACTATTTGTCATGCTTATTCACTGAAGGTTTCTCTGCAGATGATGTCAAAGAAAAATCAAGCAGACTCTGCCAGACCTGCATCCCATATTGTTCTTGAAATTGTCCACGAATCTTTTGCTATTACATACTTCGTTGCTGAGTCTGAATTAAGCATCAGATTTCAAACTGAGGTCTAGAGCAAAATTATTTCAAAGGTTTATTAGGAGTTAGGAACTGAGGCCAAAATCAAAATATCTGCCACTTTATAAAATGTGGGGCATACTATATTAAGAAGAAGAGGATTCTAACTTCAAAATTGTAAGGCACACCATTGGAAAGAAGAGGAGGGCTCTCTTTTTGCCATCAAGTGCTCTTGCTCAGTCAAGATCAAAATAAATGTAGGCACAGTTAAAATATCTTCTGATAGAATTTTATGTTGATTTTCTTTTCCATATTTTTTGTTTATAATCCTATTTTCTATATCAGTCATGAGTAAGTTTGGTCTCATAACTTCTCATTTGGTTCCATAAATACTTTCTTTAGCTAAAAACCTATTTAATTCAACCTTACACCTCTCTTCAATCTCAGCATACATAGACTTCCCTTTTAGTCTTTTCTTGTCTTGATATTGTTACCTCATTCCCACCAGGCCACTAGTGCCTCCAAAACTAGGAAGTCCCATTTTGTTACATACTCGTCCTATAGCAGAAAAACAGCAGTTTTTCCTTGCTCCCCAAAGACTAGATCATCAAAGTGCAATCTACTCTTAGATAAGATTACTAATTTTTTAGTAAGATAAGGCAAACTTCAACAAATACTGTATTTGTTGTCTGCAAAATACTAAGACACAAACACTGATCTTTCTGTAGATTTTCTTCCAATCTTTGTTTGGTTGTAAATTCAGCTATTTAACACAAACAAAACCATTTGGTTCCAGCTCTTATCAGCATCACTGTCTTTCTTTGCAAACTTCTTGAATCAGAATTCCTGTGTCAGTGATTACAGATACTCCAGATAGAAAACTCTGCAACTGCTATTCCAGTGTGGGCACCTTACTTTTAGTGACACTCATTCTTAACTGCTGAATCAGAAGAAACAGCCTTCTGACACAGACACTTTACACTTCTTCACTTGCTGCCGCCTTCTCCTTAGGGTGTTTTCGTTTGGGTTTTTTTTCGGTAGCAGAAGGAAAACAAAAAACAAACAAACAAACAGATAAACAAAATATGCAGAGGCTACAGATGGGATCAAAATTTTTCCAGCCTAGAGTCAACCCACAAAGCTCCATTTATTCAAATCCCAGTTTCAATGTCATGTTCCCCTCCTTGCTTCTGTTTTCTTCATCCATTGGAAAGAGGTGTGACAGTCTGACTCCAGTGATTGTTAACTCTCCCATGACTGAAAGCCAAAAATATCCCATAAAATTTTACTCATACAGAAAAAGCATTTGCATTAAAACATTTCCTCATTCAGTTCATAGAGAAGATATTCAAGGAAATTCAATGACTAAATCAATGGCAAGGTAGCGGCCTATGCAGCAAGAGGCTAATTAGAGTGAGACAAAATGGAGGAAGAAAAATTCTTCTGTATTTCACTTACCATGTGTTATCCTGAGTCCCCACTACCTTGCAGCCAGTAACGCATTAAACTATGCAGCATCCTGGTATTAGTGAAAATGTGGATTTACTTTATCATAGACAAATTGTTTATACAAAGACATCAATTTTACAAAATAAATATGGGAAAGAAAATAAGAATCTTCTAAAATAAGGTCATTCATGCAGCAGTTTGTGAAACATAAAATCTTTGGTATGTTTTTCACATAAAACACTGTTCTAAATGAGAGTGGATCTGTAACCTCAGAGATTAATAAAAGAAATCCTTTGGTTTGTTTGTTGTGGTTGCTTTTATTCGGGTGATGAAAATAGAACAAAGCAGACTATGTTCAAACAGCAGTTATTCAGTAGTCTTTACAGATATTGTCTGAATCTAATTGGATTTTAATGAAATGATATTTCCTTTGTGATAAGTACATAAAAATTATGTTTTTAATTAACATCACAAGGTATAAGCTATAGATACCAACCCTCAACTGAAATAATATTACTTTAATGTTTGCTTCATTAAAAAAAGGACAGAAGTAATAACAACGTAGCAAGAAACGTGTGTAAACTAACTGGACAATGATTAGTGCTGGACCCTTTTCATCCCAAGGAGCTGAGCAATTTTCCTCATGCCTTTTTAATTTACTACTTCTCAATTCAGTGGTGTTTAGCTAGGCAAAATATAAAATAAAATAAGTTTTCAAGGAGGTCTTGCAAGTGGTAGAAGTAAAAATAAAACAAAACAAAGCAAATGAAAAGTGATAAAGAAACAGTGGTGTCCTGGCACAAAGAACACTTCAGGTACTATGCTTGTCAATAATTATTTCTATGGATTATTACAACATAACACTGTTGTAACAAAACATAGCAAACATAGAATTGTAGAATAATTTAGATTGAAAAACTCCTCTAAGGTCATGAAGTCAAACCAAACCGCCAGCACTACCAAGTGCACCATTAAGCCACATCCCCAAGTACCATATCTACACATCTTTTACATACTTCCAGGGATGGTGGCTGAACTACTTCCTTGGGCAGTCTGTTCTAATGTTTAACAACACCTTTGGTGATAATTCTTTCCTAATATCCAGCCTAAACCTCTTCTGGCACAACTTGAGGCCATTTCCTCTTGTTACTTGGGAGAAGAGACTGAAACAACCTCACTACAACGATATTGAATGGCCATAGTAGGTAAAATCAAGAGCATCTAATTTGCTGTCTTGTCTCAGGTAGAGGCTGGCACTGATCTTTGAAAAAATAATATGGCAAGTATAGACTGATAATGCTGTCTCAGTGTCTGCCAACTGATAGATTCATTCTCCATGCCAGCACGATCTGTTTGTTCCATTTATTCAAGTAACTTGAGAGCAAATAAATATCCTGTTAGGGTACCACTTTGACTTATATTTCCCAAGAGATGAGAGAACAAACAGTCAGGAAAAATGAAAAAAAATCCCAAAAGAGCTTTTTCTTCAGCACCTTAATTGTGTTACCCATTGGGCACAAAATCATTACCTTATTATTTTGCTTCAACAACTACAATGAATTAAGGGAAAGAGTCAGGACACAGAACTACTTCTGCTCCTGGGTCAGAGCAGCCCTGTGTTGCCCTTTTTAGTAAAGGCTTGACAATAAATTTGATATAATGTGAGACATACATCAAAGAGATGGCAGTTCAAGGTATAATGCACAGTACTCAAGTGGGCAAAAGAACAAAGGAAAAAAAGCTAAGTAAGCTCAGAAGTTTAAGCCACAGCAAGTTATTTATTTT
Source organism: Melanocharis versteri (assembly GCA_013397845.1). Classification (NCBI taxonomy): domain Eukaryota; kingdom Metazoa; phylum Chordata; class Aves; order Passeriformes; family Melanocharitidae; genus Melanocharis; species Melanocharis versteri. The sequence continues at coordinate 2,189,639 of VZTG01003862.1, forward strand.
TCCAAGGTGTTGATCCTGGCAAGAAACTGACAGTGAGATTTCCCTCAGCCAGAATCTGGGTTAAGTGGAGTGAAGGAAAATCACTTTATCAGTTTAAAATATATGTTGTTAGGTAGACCAAAATCTTGATCTAGATGGTTTGACTTTCTCCAAGCCCTATGGTCTGTCTCTACAGCTCTGTCTCTAAAGCAGGGTGGGGTGGTGTGTCTCATGTCCTTGGGGTAAAGGAAATACTTGCATCAAGGCACAGCTCTGAGCCCTGAGTCCTGCTTGGCACCTTTTTTTGCAATTTTCATCCAAAGAAAGAATTGAGAAATGTGAGTCTGTAAAGGCCTCTAGTGTTATGGATGTAACAGAGCACCCTTACCTGGTCACTTCACCCTGGAGAACCTGGATGGAAATATTCTTGCTTGGAAATATTCAGACCCTTCTCTTGTAACAATGGCTTCATTTGGTGCTTCCTGAGACTCCCATAATTTATTCATACTGAAGTACACTTACCAGTATGTATCTGCAGTACCGTTATTTGAGTTTGTTATTCCGTAACATTAGCCTAAACATTTTATAAACTGCTGTGCAGGTGACAAGTTTATTAAACCAGGAAGGATAATTGTCGTACAGGAAGAGCGTTACACCACAAAGTTTCACAGAATTCTATTGTATTTATCCTATTTGTCATGTGACAAAAAAAGACTGTACTTTTCCATTGCTAAAGTCCCAAATGTAAACATTCAGACATTCAAAAAGGGGCTTTAAACCATCCAAATACAGATGATGAAACATGAGATTTATATTCAGCCTTGGCCCACAATCCTATGCTTAGAAATTCATTAGGTATCCAGGTCTTTCTGGGCTTGTACTAAGGAAGAAGGGAAGGCAACCCTCTGTCTCTACCTCCAATAGTAGAACAGATCAATTAAGGTTAATGTTCTGATCTATTTGAATATTAGCTTTGATAATTTAAACTGGAATATCTGCTAAAAATACCTGACATCCCCTCCTCATGTAGAGAGCCTGCATATGAACGTCTAGGATATAAAAAGGGATCTTCAAGTTGTTCAAAAACATCTAAAAAAATGTATGATATATTTTAAACTTATCTGTATCAGGCTTTTCACCACAAACTGTGCTGCAGTCACTCATGTAGGTATATACTGAATGCAATAGAGTCTTAAGATCATTTAGATTGGGTAGTATGGAAACTACCTTAGCATACAACTGATAGTAATGTTAGCAGTAAATCCTCTAATGAGAGCATAGAGAAATACAACCAAATTAATTTCTCCCGCACTTTTAAAATAAAATGCAATGATTTAAAAAGAAATAGCAGAAATCACTACTCTGAATTAAAATTTTTACCTGACAGGCTTATTCCTTATTCCTAATCTTGCTTTCTTAGTGTGTTGTCTAAAATAGTTCATTGAAACTGAGGGTTGAAACTGCAGTTCTGCATTTAAGATAGTTGTAAAAAATGCATGAAACTCTGTGAAGGATCTGGAAATAATTGGTGTCTCTCAGCATATGTCAGTGACAGAAGCAGAAACACAACTGAATTTGCCAAGACATTTTAAAACTCTGTTTTAGAATGTTTATAACTTAATTCTTTTTCTAACTGGATAAACCTACAAGATCCCATATTTGTAGCTAGCCATATAAGAATAAAAAACCCTGATTTCTGTGGTGCTTAGTAATGTGCATATATTCTTTCAGACTAAAAATATTTTATCTCAGTGTCTGATTGAAGAAATCTGGTGGGATTGTCTTCTGTCAGTGTTTTCACAATGGCAATACTGCCCAAGATCATTGAGTGCACCTGTATCAACTCAGATGTGCAAAGCCCTCACTGATCATGGCAGATACTCTTGTGCAAGTAAAATATTTTTGAGTAAAAATGGTTTTGTGGAATATGGAGGGAGAAATTAATGGGGGCATGGGGGGGTGGGTTACAGAGTTAATCATTTAGCTTTGAAACATTCATACTACAGTGAAATGGAGTTTGATCTGCAGGCAGTGTAAGTAGGGAGGTATTTACAAGCAAAGAAGAAACTGGTAACTGCATAAAGGCAGTGAAGAAGCCCAGTCAGTACTTCCACAAATTAAATTAAAGACCTGGAAACCTTGCTCTAACAAACTTTCAACCGTGAGAAGATGAACACCAAATTTTTATATTATTTAAAAAAAAATCAATCTCTTATAAATACTAATTTCTATCTTGACAACAATTTTAGCAAGCAGTTTTGAGCTGTTTATTAAATGTTCTGGAATCACAAGCAGAAACAAAGCTGCAAATGTTGTCTTAGGTAAATAAACTCCTTCAGAGTGCTGAGACAATTTCATATTTGTAGTGATCTAGAAAGCACAAGAAAGTCAAGGAGACACATGCAACTAAAAGACACATGCAATTTTTGCTTTATCTTCGTCATGCAACTGTAGAGAGAGCAAAATTATGCCAGAGATTTAGTGAGGTAATCTGAGTCTAAAAGCCACTAAAACATAGTCAAATTTAACTGTCTAAGTTTTAATAAAAATCCTACTGATTAAAATGTTGCTAAAAATGCATATGATACTTCCCACTTGTGACTCATCAAAAAAAAAAAGAAAGGCTTGAGGTTTTGGTACCTTAAAGTAATTTATGTCACTATCATTAAATACTAAGAAAACTACTATTACATCAACACTCATCCCCAAAACATTGCTGACTACACTCATCAGACTTTTCTCATCATCACAAAAATTGTTCCTGACTGAGCATTTATTCTCGCAAAATTTTTATTCCTGCTAAACATGGAGCAAATTGTATAGTCTTGAAATGTCTCTTGAGCAAACAGTCGAGAGCTATTAGTAAACAAAATGTGACATGAAAAATCAGGGTATTTCAAGTGCCCCAAAAGACATTTCTTGGCAACTCTCTAATGACTTATTGTAAAAATATTTATATATCATCTTTTTAAAAACATATCAATAATCCTGGAAGCTTCACACTATTATTATAGATTATTCAAGATTTTCCATTTAAAAAACTTCGGGAAATATAATGGGAAAAAAACCCAAACAAAATTAGCCCAGCTGATCCAGTCACCAACATTAATAAAAGGTAGTAAACATTTTTCAAGTAACACAAAGAACGCAGATGCATTCAGTAAATGAACAATTTTTAGAGGTGATGCTCTTTTTTACCCTCTTCTGTTGTTTCCTTATTGTGGGAAGTAAAATAACATACAATAAATAAAAATATGAAACTAATCTCTGAAGAATTTATTAATCTGATCATTTTTCTTGTCTGACCGAACATGTTTTCTCTTGCTATATCTGATTTTGTCTATTTAATAACATCCTTTGCATCTCCCAGAGTGGGTCCATGACCATAAGGATGATCTGGATTGCAGTACTGCACAGGTAGTATTAATGGATAGGTAAGAGTGGGAAAATACTAATTTGTCTTTTACAATCAATAAAAAAATGAAGGGGAAAAAAAAGAGAGAGCTAATAATAAAGGTTTTTGTTTGGTTTCCTGGTATTAAACATTGAAAAGGAAAATATTTTAATTTTTACTTAAATGCATATATGAATTTTGCACCTTGCCATAAACACCCAAATCCACAAGTAATGGTTGTGTTTGGCACAACGAACGTAAGACTGCAAACAAAATACTGCTGATTTGGCAAGCAGAGGGAGCAAAGTTGCCACAGTATATCACACAAAGTGCCACGCAGAGCAAGCTTGACAGAGGCACGGTATCAGCACAGTGACCAGGAGCAGCCCAGTGACGTAAGTCGTGCTCTCAGGTGTTTCCAGTGCCCTAAGTGGGGGCACCCATGCCCTTGATTGCAAATGCCCTTGACTGCAAAAGCAACAGCAAGCCTTGGGATCTGCATGGCTTGTTGCACTGACAGTGCTTTCCCACACGTAGATGAGCCCTCGAGCAGACGCTGCTGTATTACTTACACTTCCATTAAAGGAGCTCTCAGAGCTCGCCTCTTCCTGGCACTTGTCCTGGTTCCTTGGTCCTTCCAGAAATTGCCAAATTAAGACGTAAAGGAATGAGAAAGAGTAGCTTTTCACTTCCTTGTCATTTCAGTGGGTTCCTACAGAGTTTGTGCCAGCTCAGATGCTCAAGTCGTATTTGATTAAGCTAACTACAATCAAGGAGGAACATTTCCAGGCCAACTCTAATAATTAAATAACAGAAACAGTACTACCAAATCTGTTGCCCATCATGGTATGCAATCAGAGTGCCTATGCATGTAAAGTAATTACAACTGTGGTTATCCCAAGCATAATTCTGTACAAATAAAGGCAGTAGATTTTCCAGCATATTCCCCTGATGTGTAATCCTCCTGTTGATTTTTTTCTATATCCTGTTAGAAATCATATAAAAGTATTGCAACTCAGAGGAGAAAGTAGTCTAAATATTCCATCTGTGGTATATGTTGGTTGAATCTTATGAATCATGTTTATTTCTTTTTGATTAAATATGAGGTTTTGTTTCAGAGCTGATGGCTATGTATTAAAAAACTTAACAATGCTACCTTATAGCGTCAGTGCTAGTAGATAACAGATTGTAGATTACGAATGCATATTTGGCATAGGCAACAGTGTTCAATGGCATGAGGTATCCTAACAGATTCATCTGGTTTTCAATCACTTTTGACTGCTTGCAAATACGATACCTCTTTCAGTAGGTGTCAGAGTTTGCAGCTCTCTGCCATGAACTTAGACAAATTTTGTGACAGACTGTTGTCACTCACAGCTGTTTGTGTCTTAAAAGCTGCTAGTAAACAATTGTCAAGGAACCAACCTCGCGTACGCCTAAGGAAAGTGTGTTCTGAGTGAGCCACCATTTGGATGTCTTTATGTTCTAGCCCAGATTCATTCCACAGCTTGTGTTACACTACACTTAACTTTCTTCAAAGTTAATCCTATATGATCCTTAGCGTATTTGCAGTTAGGCCAACTTATTTTGTATATGAGATCCATTTAATTCTATTGTTTGGTGGGTTTGTTATGGTGTTTGGGATTTTTAAGAAAAAATATAATGTATATGTAGACTTACTTAATATTTATAAAAAAATACATGCATTTATGCATACTTGTGCAGGTGTACATACATACTTTGCTATTATAACTCTGATTAGTGAGCAGTTAGTAAATAAACATCAAGTAAATAGCAAGAAAAAGCTTTGACATCTTTAGAATAAAACGAACAAGAGAATGCTATGTTTTATATGAACCAGCACCCTTAGTGCATTATATCTCAATACAGGTTGCTGCACAAGGGTAAGAAATCTAGGATTAGTGCTGTAAGAAACACAGTTGTCATTTTAAATTATATCAGATGAGTTGAGATCTGTGTGTAGTGGTGGTGAGGAAGGGTTGCTCTTTTCATCAGTATTTACCTGACATCTCCTATATATTACAGATTTTAAATACATCTTTTACAGGTAACTGTCTCCTGGCATGGACTCTGTCAAAGTCCACAATATAATATAAGCAAATAAGTACATTTTAAGTACAAATACAAGCATTTCAGACTATGGCTTCAAAGCAAATCTCAGATGTAATTCCCATGTATGCTATCGGAATAATTCTTACTGAATACTGAAATCCTGTTGCGTCACCCTTTCATGTGACTGCCCAGAAGCCTTTTAGCCTGACTGCATTTCAAAAACCAGCAGGGTGATGAAAATCAGTGTGCTTGTCCATATAGTCATTTGCTGTTCCAGATTAATTTTAATAATTTTCAGTTTGCTTTATGATACCACTGACTATATGGCAGCAACTTCAGAAAAATAACAGGTTCTTAAGACTATCTGTAGGGATCAGAGCACAACAAAATCCTTGTATGCAGATACATATGAACCAGTATAAGTTTCAATTCTGCATTCTAACTGCTCAGCTCTAGTGCCCATCTAAGTATGATAGCTCATTGTGAAAGATACCCATAGAATTAGAATCACTCGTATCTTCCATACTTTCAAGTTTACTCTGGAAAGACCAGGGAGACAAAACAGGGAAAGCTGTCTTTTTTTCTTTAATTTATTCCTGTAGAATCCAGACCACAATTCATGAAGGCAACACCTCTTTCTGAGGATTATTATCTGGAATACTGCTCCATCTATAATAGTAGGCTTCAACTGTAACTCATGACAATAAATCATACTTGCTTATCAGCTACCAGATAATTTTTTTTCTTTTTTTTCTTTTAATCTAGAGGAGCTCATCTTAACATCATCTGAAATATCTGAAGTAACAGAACTATGGCCTACTTGAATATTATCACAGCTTCCACCATTTTCTAGGGCTTACTTGTTTAGAAATAGTCATACCTAATATCATGCATACCTAGTGAGAAGCCGTGGGGACAGACATGAAGAATACCATCATATAATTTCCCTGAACTTTATTTTGACTCATACTATGCCTTGAACCTATCATGAGACTGTAAAGCTTTCAGCAAAACAGTGCAGTCCATAGATGATAGAAGCTTTGTTACGTAAAAATATAAAACACTCTGAACAGCCTGAACAGGTTACTATATATTTATCTATGGTTACCTTTTACTATTACGTATTTAAGTACAAGAACTCCATGATATTGAATGAAATTGAATTTTGATCTTTCCTTCATTCTCACCAGTCTGACACCACATAATTCAAATGAAAAAGAAATAACACGTATTGTGCTTAAAGCTGAGTAAAGCTCATCGTAGCATCAGTAGGTGTTGTATTTTATTTTAATTTCCTAAGGTCCATGCCAAGGAGTTGTGCATTCCAAAAGTGTCAGTTCATGGTTATGCTTAATTCAATAAGTGCCTCAGAATAATATCATGTCACTAATGTTTACACTCTAATTGAAGGATAAATTAGTAAAAAACCCAGAAAGGATGCACTAAAAATCTTCAGTTCTGTTCCATTTGACCGAAGTTTCACGATGGCCATTTCTTCTTCTTCTTTTTTCAATTCACACACCCCGCTCCCAGATCAGTCTCTGTTTACATTCTACTGGTTGGATTCTGGTCCAACTGCAGGGTCTTGTAAGAAAAAGCTTACCTCAGAAGCATTCTAAACAATTTTGTACAGGTAACCAGCTGGTCTACTAGTATTGAATATACGGCTTAGTGGCTCTAATAGAAAAAAAAATCAGCTAATAATGCCTTATTTCAGGATCAACAATCGTAGGGAGTTTTGTCACTTCATGTCCAATATTCCATTGTATTATGATAGCAAGATTAAATCTGAAATTTTTGACTTTCTGCAATTATAAACTCAACCTTAAGCGTAGCATTAATGTCATTATTTGCATTAAATAATATATGTAAAGAGGGAAAAATCAAAGCAAGACAGAGGGTATTTATTTCTCACCCATTTTTTCATCTTTTATATGTCAATTTTCTGAGCTCTAAATGAGCTCTCCTCCTTCAGACAGAGACTGTGGGCCTGTTGATCCTCCTTGGGATAGTATTGGGATATGAACCTGGGATATTTAGTAGCCCTGATCCAGCAAGCAAACTTCAAGACCTCTCCCACAGAGTAGCTACTAAAAGCGGGAAAAACCAAATCCACAGTGCTTAATCACAGACATATAGAGCTTTCAAGAGAGCAAGAAACTCCCTCCACCATAAACAAAGGGGGATAAGTGTCTCCAATGAGTCAGAGCTTCTGCTTAGGCACTGACCTTAAGCACTTAAGTTCCCTACTTATGTGCCTGAAATTAGACAGCGTGAACCCCCCCAAGTCTATTGATAACCGTAATGGCATGACTCATACATCTATTTAAGTCTGTGCAGTGTTCAATACCACTCAGTCCCAGCTGGGACCTTGAGGTTCTAGCACGATATATATGGATCATAATAAAGTGCACAGAATCTCTTTCCCCTAAATATAACTATGCAAAAGATCAGCATTTCCAATTAATTCTGTCTTTTATATCTATTTTTGAATGGTATTGAATGTCCTTTGGAAGTGCCTACTTCTCTGCTGACTCTAGATGGAGACTAGAAGATTAGCTTAGAGTAGATACCCAACTTTAAGGGGGTTGTAGTCAGGTAAGTTAAATCCTACCCAGCATGGTTAGGATTACAGTTTTGTTACAACAAATGCCAGAAGAACATACTGACTGGCCCTGATGCATATTAAAGTAATGTCAAAAGTCACTAACTAAAAATAGCCTTTGTTTCCAAAGACTGCTGAACAATGATCATATGAATGTTACAATAATAAGGTAGTCAGTTTGAGTAGATAATAGGTATTGCCATTTTCTTGTACGAGTCATAGTGGTACCATATAACATCCACTTTGCATATGTTTAAATGACACCAAAACCAGTTTCTCTCAGCTTTTTTTTTTAAGAACATATGTGCTGAACATCCAAGGTAAGATGCAGGTCCTGTAGCACCATTTCTTTCCATTCCAGGAAAGCTGCTGACAGTAACTGACAAATAAGAGACCTTTCTTTCACTCACTGAGAAGTAGGAAAGGAAATGTTTGAAGGATTAATGGAGAAAGAAACCTCCTGACCTCCTTCCTGTATAGTCTGGGTCATAGAAATGTCCTTTTTCAGAGAACATGTAGGCAAAGAACCCCTCTCAAATAAAACAGGGAAAGGGAAAGAGCAAAATGTTTTTAAAATTGGCTTTTCTCCACTTCGTAGACATTCAGAACACAGAGGCCATGCCTGAATGACCATCCAACATATTTCTTCTGAAAAAAATAACTAAAAAAACCACAAAAACCCAACCTGTCAGGAAGCTGCAACTTTATGAAACCAGTAGGTAAACAAGTAAAATGACTGCAATCCAATTGGACTGAATGACAGAAAGGTAATGCACTAAAGGATGCCTACTGCACAACGGTCTAAAGGCTTGCTCTTACTTGGTATGAATTCGGATAGTTGTTCAATGATCCATGTTTGGATACTGGGTTTTTTGTGTTAAAGGATCACATCACTGCAAAACATACACACATGAACCTACGCATAGAGACTGAACAAAATCAAGGGCCGATGCCTCATGAAAGCTTTAGGGGACTATCTGCCTCTAATAGCTGCTTAAATAGCACCACAGTTAGACCAGACTGACAGTTGTGTAGAAAATCTGGCAAAAACAGTAAACAGGCATCTTGTTATAATAGAAAACAAGTGAGGAACTTTTAACTTGACCTACAGCTGCCACCAGGTGTTACTGCTTTGTGTACTTCTCTGTGGATACCCTAACAAAGGCAGTATCAGCATATCAGTTCTTTTTTCACTCATTTGAGTGTTTATTTTTGTTGCTAGGAAAGTAATATCCAGAATTTAGGAACCTGTTGATTTAGAGCTGGCACAAGTAAAAAAGCCTTGTCACATCACTGATGCTCCAGTGTATGACCACACTGTAAGCACTGAAATATGCTGTCAACATATGAAAGCTAGCTTAAAAATTAGCTAATTCAGATGCCACAAACCTAGCTGAAACAACAGGGAGCTCAGTAAGTACTTCCTGAGTGAATATTCACCCACCTCTCTGGCCAGCAACACTCCATGCTGTGTGGAGTTGCTAAACTGCTCTTGGTAGCAATAATAACTAATCCCGTTGTGCCTCCTCTGCTGTGGTCACAGTCATGATGGCGGTGTAGAGACAGATTTGGCTTGTTGACTGTGGAGCGCTAAAAGAGTCATAGGTTATTTTTGCGCAGCAGCCAGCATGTGTGATTCAATCCACAGAGAGCTGTCACTGAGAAAGAAGGTGCTATTTTAATGTCATCAAGATGGAACAGGACTTCATACCATTTTCCAGCTCCAGTTTCTCCGCACAGATGTTAGAGATGTCAGCCTACATTTCTGCTGTAACTTTTCAAGAAGAAAAGCTTTTGTTTTAAAATCTAAATATTCTGTGTAATTTTTATTTTTTTTAGGAGGAAGACTCTCCTTGAAAGGGTATCAGATCCAGAAATCCTCGAGGATCAGTATACTTATAATAATACATGGATCATTTATACACTAGACCATATCGTCTCTTTCAGAGTCATCACAGTCTAATATCAAGGCCTCGTGTTCACATGCTGCACTGAGCTATTATAGACTATTGTGTCAGGCTTGCCTGGAAGAGTGGGGAGCACTTGAATGCATGGATTATTGGCGCAATAGACTGTAATGGTATGTCAATTGTCAAGGCCTATGTGGGATACTTTCCTATGCGGATCATTAACAAAGGAGCTGACACTCTATCATGTCAGTGCAGCTGCCAAGTGCACACACCAACTCTGCATATTAACACCCCTTATGAAATTCTGAGTAAGGAGAGTGTGTGCCCACTCCTGGCACTTGAAATTCACTCCATTTATGTATATTTAATAATTACATACGTGCTCATGCTGCAAAAAACTGCAGCAAGAAAAAGTGGAACCCCCTTTAAAAAATTGAGCAAGAAAGACTTTATTAATGAGCAGTGCATTGCTCTTCTGTAACACTCCCCAACAGTGACCTCAGACCACTTTACAAACAAAGTAACTTCTGTTATCCCCGGGTGACTTGTGCTATCCCTATTTCATAGATGGAGAACTGAATCACAAATATTAATTACAGAGGACACTCAAGTTACAATGAACACTTCTGAGACCCAGAAGAAGAGACAACAATGTATGCTACATAAAAACATATTGTGAGAATCTTTACAAATACATGGAACTATCCATCTCTCTCTCTTTTCCTTCCCTGTACTTGTGAGCAGAGCTCTGGTTTTGCTCACAGCTCTTCTGTCACATGTACACTTATAGGCATTTCTCCTTTTCTCCCTCTTATTTAGAGACTTAATTCTTCTTAATTCTTAATAATTCTTCAGAACTTCAGGAAATAGTGACTTGCATCCAGTAGATGACAGTAGAAACATGGCTCTCTTTGGCTTGTTCTCTTAGTGAAAGTAAAAGATGAAACTTCTGGTTGCAACATTTTAGTCCTAATATGTCTAGACCTTGATCCAGTCCATTATCACCATTGTTATTGAGACCAGATTTTACACTTGCACAATGCTTCAACTGCAGGTAGTATGTTCTCTCCTTATGGACATGCATTTTCTTAGTGAAGACAGTCTGTTTTCTGTAGGCTGGAGCATTTGTTGGTTTTTAGGGAATATCAAGAATAACCTTTCCTTACGGGTAGAATGTAAAGACAATCATCTGCATCAAGACATTACCTGGACAAGCTCCGTCCACCCTTGAACTTTGTAAATTATTTTGATTCAATGACTGAGTTGTTAATGGAAATTACGTATTGATATCTCTGGTGCCAAACCCAAAGGCTGAAGCAAAGCCCCCTGAGGAAAGCAAAAACCTTTTTACTGTTGTCTAATGGTCAAGAACTCAAGTCTTGGGTCTGGGGAAGATATTCATGCAATACCCAGAATATACAGAGAAAGGAATTAGTAACACTCTTGAAAGTATTTACTTAAGTGACTTTACCAAGAGTACAAAAATGAAAATTTTATATGTAGCCAGTAAATCTTTCACTCTAATAACTTGTTACATTGTTTAATCTTTGGTTGCTGATGCTGGCATTGGTGGGTTGTTGTGGTTTTTCCTTTTTTTTTTTGTGAGGGTGAAGCACCAGAATATTCTAATCAAAATATCAAAAGAAACTGAAAATAGTCCACTGTTCCTAAATCTATTTTTATTACATTCTTGCCTGAGTGGATATTTCTTTCTGAAATACTTTAAATTGAAGCAACTTTTTCAAGTCCACAAGAATGGAACTGACCTAATCATTAAACAAAAGGTAGCACAAACTTCTAGGCAAAGGAATGGGAATTAAAAATACAAATAAACACAACAGCCATAATTTTCCAGCAGCCTATTTGGTTTAAAAAGAAGAAAAATAAATCTGTACAAGGTAAGAGCTAAACGTAATAAAGAGTTCCAATTAATTGTTGCTGAAATTTATTTGTGTAAAGATGGAGAGACCATGAGGTGATTGCAACAATGGATAATATAAAGGGACAATGAGTGATGAGAAAAAGATACAGCCAGAAGGTTTGAAGAATATGATTATGAGACTCCAGCCAGATTTTCTAGAGGAGGTACTCATCTCCTGGAGACTGAACATTCCCAATTATTATTTCCAAGATCAATAGAACTCAGGAGTGAGAAGAGCGGTGAAAACTGGATGTGGCCAAGGTTATGCAAACTGGAAAATGTAAATAACGAGCAAACAGCATTTGTAAAGCAAGTGTTGCATCTGGAAGAAAGTGATTCAATTTAGTACAGGTTAATTTAAATTTACTAAATGGTGAGATGCTCTTCTGTCTTAATCTGTTTATGGAACCACAGATCTTGAGGTTGAATAGGACTTCTTGAGATCATCTGATCCACCTTCCCTGCTCAGACCAGGATTAACTAGAGCAGGTGATTCAGGGCTGTGTCCAGTTGGGTTTTGATTATCACCAAGGATGCAGACTTCAAACACTGGGCAACCTGTCCCAGTGTTAAGGTATCTCAACAGTTAAAAACATTTTATAATGGAATTTCCACAATCTCAGTTTATGCTTGGCACATCTTGTATTGTCACTGAGCACAAATGAGAAAAACTTGACTATAGTCTTTACTTCTCCATCAGGTGTTAATACATGTGGATAAAATCCCCTTGAGCCTTCTTTTCTTCAGGCTGGACAATCCCAGGTCTCTCAGCCTCTCCTCATATGAAAGATGCTCCTCTCCCTTAATTTTCTTTGTGGTCCTTTTCTGGATTATCTTCGGTATCTCTGTGTCTTTGTTGTACCTGTGAGTGCAGAGATGGACCCAGATATGTCTCACTGGGCCTGAGCAGAGAGGAAGGGTCACTTCCCTCGACTGGCTGCTGATGCTTTTCGTCATGCAGCCCAGGAAGCAGTTGGCCTTCTTTGCTGCAAGAGGACACTGTGGGCTCATATTCCAACAAATGTCCAACATGACGTCACGGATCTATTTTTTTTGTAAGACTTCTTTCCTGCCAGTCAGCCGTCAGCATGTACTGGCCATAGAGTCAGATGCAGGACTTGTAATTTGTCTTTTCTGTACTTCGTTAAGCTCTTGTCAGCTCATTTCTCCAGCCGGCTGAATGGCAGCACAGGCAGGTGGTGTATGAACCACCCTCCCCAATTCATACCATCTGCAGCTTTGCTGAGGGTCTACTCTGTCCTAATCCTGGTCAGCAATGAAGGTGTTACCCAGCGCTGGTCTCACTATCAACCTCTTGAGCGCCTTCCTATTGACTGGCCTCCAACTGGACTTCATGAAGGTGATCACAACCCTTTGCAGCTCAGTCACTTTTAAATACACCTTCCTATCTGATTATCTAGTTGGTATTTCATTAGATTATCAGTGAGGATAGCATCAAAAGCCTTGCTAAAATCAAGGTGAACAACATCCACTGCTCTCTCCCATGTGTTCTATGTGTCAAGTCTTTTAGGAGTGACAACTTACCCAAAATCCAAGCATGGGACTTTGTGAATAACAAACAGTTAGACAAGGCTTTCTTTGGAAGCACAATGACATGAACTTAGTGCATTGTTTTGAGGGATCTGGGATGTGTCTGTGTCCAACTGGATGGAACTCATCTAAAATATTTTAGTTGTTTTTTTAATTTTCTTTCTGAGCAAGAAAAGACCATTTTGGATGAAGGTAATTACATGAAATGGTTGAATTCTGCTAGGTTATGATAGCATGGCGATTTCCTTGTAAGTTATATATCGTTGTTGCTGTTAATAATTTCAGTCAAGTGGGGCATGCTTAGTTCACAGCCTGGTTTTTGACAGTGCCAGTGGACATCCGTGCATGTGAAACTTCCAGAATTCACAGCTGTTTCCATTACTCTATGGCAGTCGTCCAAATGCCTAACTGCATCAGATGTAGTAGACTAATATGTCACAGGGAACCCAATTCATCAGAACATTTATGGAAACTTTTTCTTACTAATATTATCATTATTTTTTGACAAGGGTTACATGAAGCATTGATATTCTCTGTTACACAAGGGAAAGCAGCATGTGGTTCTTGGGATACTGCAATATCAAAGATTACAATTTCCAACTGATCGTGGTTGCTCACTGCTTATTGTAATATTCTAGAAGCACGGTTCAGTATAACACTTCTGATTATCTTCATTTGCTTGAGATAAAGGAATGTGCTTTGATCACTTGAGCATTCAGACAAGTCCATTAGTTATCTGTAAATCAGTATATTGATTTTTGGATAGTTTGTTTATAAGTGTGTAAAGGAATTGCTTACAGGCTGGTCATTCAACTTCATAACCTAAATGAATGTGGCCAGCAGCTATAAGGTATTGTAATTTTTGGTAACAGCAGTTTTAGGAGAAGTACACACGAGACATTGCCTCAAGAGACTGAAAGATTTGAAACATTTTATTTGGAAATCAGAAGTAACAAACTCTCTGCTGCTGGCTTTCAGCAGCCAACCTGTTTCTTTTATTATGATTATGAAAACCACTTTTTATTATACAAGTAATAATAAATTGATACATATATTTGATGTATTTAAAAATAACATGGGATCTGGTTTTTTTTATAAAGTCTTGAAAACCTCTGCCTTTGCCTGCTATTGCATTCATGTTAAAAAGAAACACCTTTCCTTCAGACGAATGGATCACTTGGGCCCAAATATTCTAAACATCAATAAAGCTAATCAGGCTTAATATTGAAAGGAGTATTTAACTGAAGATTAAGCTGAGAAAACAAACTGAGAAGCAGGTTCTTCTCTTTCCTCAATTGCGAACTGAAACTGAAGAAGCTTATCATAATCAAGTGACGAGTTGAACTTAGCACTTACAGTGTCTAGCCTTATGAGCAAATAGTGATATTTATTGATGGTATTAATGTTTTTAAATAGGCTTAGACCTTTTATAATACCACCGACATTTCATTTTATGGAACATGGAATGTAGAGGCTGTAAAGTCATGATTAATATTGCTAACAGTAATAAGTAGAAGTGCAATAGTCATTTTTGTGCGTATTTGCTTATATTATGTGTATGCCTTCAGTGTCTGAAGAAACTCTATAGGGATGCAAATTTCCCCAGGTTTGGAAATTGATTGACTTCTAAAAACATTGCCCAGAAGGACAGAAAAGAATTCAGATTTTATACTTTAACTGTTAACTGACCAAAGGCTGTGATAGTCACTTAAGAGGTATGTATCCTAGCTGTGCAATTAGCTGTATTATTTAATCTTTCTCAGCATGTGCTGCTGTTCAGTGGGGGATTTGAATGTGTTCAGCATCTCAGTTCTGCAGAAAAAGATGCTAATCATCCAAAGACTTCTGAAAGAAAATTACAAGATCAGAATAAAACTGAAATAAGTTTTGAGCAAATGAAAGAAATCAGAACAGAAAATCAGCTCTACCCTTGCCTAGCTTTGTGAAAGACTGCCAATTTTTGACTGTTGCAGCTGAGCAGTACAGTAAGAGTTCTGAAAGTGAATTGCTTAGATTACCATTTAAGTAGGTCATCCATCCATAAAAATAAACAAAATTTGTGAAATAATAAAGATTATCCTATAGTAGAATGGGACAAAAAGAAAAAGGTAATAGGATGGTAAAAAGAACTTTTATCACCTAACCTTCAGGCTAACCTGAAGATAGCAAATTATCAGCTCATCTATGCCTCAATGATCTCCATTCTACTTTTTGTTGTTATGTTTCCATTTTATGGTTAAGTAAATCTCAGTAAAATGACCAAAAAATATACCCAGAATCACATCCAAGATTATAGATTATAGACAGTACTCTTAACTGTCCAAAGAGACAGTGCTTAGATTTCAAGACTTTTCATTTTTTTTTCTCTTACTTGTTTTTTTTTTTTTTTTTTTAATTTATGCAATTACAATGAGTGCAGGTAGTGGTTGGGAAGAAAGCCAGAAAGGATAGGGAATTCCTTACGTCTAAACATTTTAAGAATTATAAAATAAGGAGAAAAAATAGATAATTTTCTTTTGCAACCTAATTGAGCAATTTTTTTTTGCCTGTGGAAATGGTTAAAAATTGTCTAGAATATCAGATATATGTGCGGCATCTTGTTGTAAAACCAGTACTTTTCTTCTTGAGTGTAAGATAATGCAAGCCTGTTTGACATACAGGAACTCCAGTGAAACAGTGGCAACTCACTTCAAAGAATGTACAGAAAATTCTAATTCTTGGATTACTCTTTCTGTGGCTGTTTTTCAAAATGGAATAATAATCAGGGAACATCACTAGAGATGCCGCACTTTTTGATTTCTTGGCTAGTAGTTCAGCTCGGTCAGTAGCATCTGTACCCTGTTCTATGCTTTCAACAAGGATTGCAGTTTTTCTCTTTAAAGAAGGAGAAAACAGTTTTCAGTTTTATTCTGATGTTTAAAAACCCCCTAGGGCACAGATTACCCTCTCAATGCATAAGCCTGTATCTCCTAATATAGACTCATATAATTACAGAACATTTTAAATTGGAGAAGATCTCTTAGATCACTGAGTATAGCTGGCATCCTGGCATTTCCAAGTTCACCATTACACCATGTACCTAAGTACCACATCTACCTATCTTAAATATCTCCAGGGACAATGACTCAGCCATTTCCCTGGGCAGCCTCTTGCAGCGCTTGACAACCTTTTCCATGAAGAAATATTTCCTATTATTCAATCCAAACCTTTCCTGGCGAGGAAAAGTGCGGTCAATTCCTCATGTCATATCCCTAATTACCTGGGAGAAGAGACCAGCTATCACGTCCATTTGTGTACTTGTAGAGAGTGATGAGGCCTCCCTTGTGTCTCCTTTTCTCCAGACTGAACAGCCCCATCTCCCTCAGCCTCTCCTTATGTGACTCAGGCTTCAGACCCTTCACCAGCTCTATTGCCCGTCTCTGGATATGGTCGAGCACCTGAAAGTTTTTCTTGTAGTGGGGGCCCAAAACTGAATGCAGGATTTGATGTATGGCCTCACCAGTGCTGAGTACAGGAGGACAATCACTGCCCTGTTCCTGCTGGCCACACTATATCTGATACAGGCCAGGATGCCGTTGGCTTCTTGGCCACCTGGGCACAATCTGGACCATGCTCAGTCTCTGAACACCCCCAGGCCCTTTTCCATTGGGCAGTTTTCCAGCCACTCTGTCCCCAGCGTGTAGCAATGCAGGGGGTTATTGTGACCTAAGTACAGGACCCAGGACTTCAACTTGTTGAACCTCATACAGTTGACTTTGTCACATTGATCCAGCCTGTCCAGATCCCTCTGCAGAGCCTTCATGCCCCTCAGCAGACCAACACTCCCACCCAACCGGGTGTCATCTGCAAACTCACGCAGGGTGCACTCAATCACCTCATCCAGATCAATGATAAAGACACCAAAGAAAATATTAGAACTATTGGTACTAAGGGGACATGAAGAAAATGTGTGCAAAGTATTCACAATCCTGAAAGACTAGAGGAAGCCAGATATTTGTCATTGTTACTGTGTACAGAAGATAAAGCTCATGTATGTCATAAATAAAATGACATATTTCAACCTGGTTTCTTAGTCCTTGCTTCATATTAGTGGATAGTTGTCAAAAAGATTTTTGAGTGGATAGTGGTCTTATCCTCTGCTTTTTAATCATAGAATTTTAATTGTTTAGTTGAGAAAGAAAGCATTCTGTATGGTAAGAATCTCATAGCAGTTATTCAAGGACAAAGTAATTACTAAAAAGACAGAAATATTCTCTCCGTGGAGTCACTGTCTATCTGTTTGATCTACTGAGGAGTTAGAGATTTTATATACTGAGTGGCTATGGTTTGTTTTTTGTTTTTTTTTTCAGTGATAGTACTTCTTAGAAGCGCTATGCATTTAGACATCTGCAAGAATAAAAATGGTGTTTGGATAAATCCATATATTATATTTATCTATTGATATATGGATACTTACTTTGAAAACTTGACTTCTGGCCATGAATGAGGGTATCTTTGTAATATTCCTCCGAGGGAAAGAAATACAATTAGATCTGTTTTACAGAGATGAAGGAAAGAGATTAAGGACTAAACTTAGAAAGGTACCTGAGGACTATTCACAAAAGGTAGCTGTAGTCAGACATTTCCAGAGCATGATTTACAGTGCTTGAAGATGGGCTTTGAATCAACCCCTGGAGTTTCTCTCTCGTTGTCTCACTTTGTGAAGTCATCCTGGGATGATTAGTTCCCCTAGGCTAAAGTTTGCATTTGACAATATGCAGAACAAGCCAGAGTGTTTCAAATGTGTCTTTTCAATTGCCTATTCCCTGTGCTGGCATCCAAAGCCTTAGTCTACATTTCAGGTTTCTGTGCAATAAGAGGAGTTTGGGAGAAGGAACAATCAGAATCAGGACTCTGCTTAGGGTGTCCAGTGGGTAAGGATGTGCTTTGAACACTCATTCCAGGATGTGATTGCTTCATTCACCCCCAGAAGGAGATCTAAGGAGTCCTCTCCGGAAGTGCAAAACAAAGGCAGTAAACAAGCTTTTCTTAGCCAGGTACCATCAATGTACTTAGTTCTGCCCCCCTTTCTCCCTAACTCCGCTTCTTGCACAACTTCTGCCCACCCATCTTCCTCTTCCCCGACAACAGCTGCAGGCTAATCAGTGTACTGATAATTCACTTCGACCAAGAACACATCCAGGAGATCAGAAAGATGAACTGAGAAGTATTGAGACCTCTCAACAGTTGTGGCAAGGAGAGGAAGGTCATTTCGTAGAACATTTTGTAGCATTTAGCGTACAGACAGCACCTAAAATGGTTTGTTCAACTCTCTGTAAATGTCTTTTAAGATGCTGGAAAATGTTTGTGGCAGAGACTAGAATTATCCACCTGTCTCCTGAATCTTAATCCACTGTCTCAATCATCAGATGATGAAATCAAGAGGAAACATGTTTCAAATGAAATTAAATGTGACTTTTATCCTTGTAGAGGCTGGAAACACAGTCATATGTATGAATGAACCACAGAAACTTGACATTTTTTATACCATTTCTAAAGGTTGAATGGTGTCTTGGATATACTTGTTTTTACAGCAATATTCATTTCTGCCTGAGAATTACCAGCTGGTTTGATTGCTGTTCTTCTGCCTATTGAAGCCAGAACTTTGTTTGGTTAACTATTATTTGCCTTTATTAACATAGAGTTTTATGCCAGATTCTTAACATGCAAAAAACATGGAGTGACACCTAAAAATCTGTGATATGTTCAGGCTGATGAGAACAAAATTGATTTAATGCATGTAAATACTGACTCTAAAGATAGAAAAACACAACCTCTTTTTTTTTTCTTTTTTTTTTTTNTCGTTCGAATAAGTGCAGTTAATAAAAATAGTGCAGCTGAGTATCTATAGGAAGTGGAAACTAGGGGTGTGAATTACCAGAACTTAAGAAATCTCTTTCACCAGAAAGGTTGGAAAGTTACAAGTTTTCTGCCAAGCTTTTTGTCCTTCATTTCTAATGCTGTTCTTTGCAGCCTGTGTCCACATAGATGTGTGGATACTGGTCATGGTGGTGTGTCTAACCACTTATCTCTCAGTGATCCTATCTGGGACCTTAGTGAAGCTCACTGTTGTACAGTTGAGTTCCACTGAGCTTGTGGATGCCACAGGCATCAGGGCATAGTTAAGTGGGGAGGGGAGGAAGAGTGACAGGTACTATGCCTGTGTCCCAGTGTGACAGGGAGACGGACACCTTCGAGGAACTTGAGAGCTCAGAATTACTCCTGTGTCCCATAGCTTAGATAAAGTGTTCGATTTTAACACCAGGGCCTCAAATGTGAAGACAATGCTGCAAATAGCACTGTTGCATTGTGATGCCTCTGTGAGACATTCATCATTTTCAGTACAGCTTTGATACAGTTTAGCTGAGGGCTCACAGCCAGTTTGCCACTGCATGAACCCCACTCAGGGGTTCAAAGACAACCCCACAGTTCTATTTGGGGCAAAATTCCATAAGGCAATTGAGTCTGTGTTAGATCAATGCCTTCCATCATGTAGGTGCTACTTTATTTATTTGAAGCCACAAAATGCAAACTTGGAATTATGAAACTGTGGCCTGAGTCTCAAGCCTTTCACAGGTATCACCACGCTGTTATTGGTTACTTAGTCAATTCAGATCCCAAGTTTTAGCTCCTTATGAAACATGTGGATGTCAATATAAGGCCTAAAGAGAAGATATTAGGACTTGGAAGTTCCTTGAAGATGTACTTTCACTTCTACATGAAAAGAGTACTTGACATGACAGGCAGTGAGGATACATATTAAATAATTATATGAAAACTAAAAATAAATCTACATCCCTATATTGGCCTTGCATTAAAGTACACTTTATAACATATGGGAATGAATTTAATCAAGCACAAGGCTACTTTTTTATTAACACTCATTTCTGAATGTGATATAAAAATTTCTACAGACTGAAAATAATGTTTTTCATCTGTACCCATAGGTAGGTTTGAACTGCATCACTTGGAACTTCCTCTGTCACAAAAACCCCAGGAAGCCCTTACTGATTTTTGGAGGAATCCATATCACAGAGGGTAGCCCACAGAAATGAATAATGACTCTGTCAAATTTATCCTGTGGTTTTTTGCACATTCAGGTGTGTAAACCTCCACCACATCAACAGTCCTGGGATATTCAGTGTAAGCCTGTTAACATCTTAAGGAGATCAGAACCAGAGCAGCTTGAGATTAGTGAATAGGTCCTCTTACCCCACCACGGTTCTGTGACAAACACATTGTAATTGGAAATTGCTTCTTTCAGGTTAATGTATCAGATTTCTTGTTGTTGAGGGCAGAAGAATATGCCATTGGCACTACCTGCTTTGGTCCCTTCTGCCCACTCTTTATGCACTCTTTTGTGCAGCTTCAGAATTCTAGGACCAAAGAGAAGAAGGTGGCAAGAATCAGCTGTTTGTGTACTCTGTGAGTGGCATGATGGGCGGGGGAATCTCACTCAGCAGCAGGCTATAGAAGAAGAGAAATTTATTTGCTCAAAGGCTTCTAAATCAGATTTGATTCAAGTAATTTGGAGAGGCAAGTGATAATTAGCTCGAGTTTGGATTTCACTATATGGCCTAGGTAACCAGGATCATACCCTGCTTCTCAGACCAGAAGTGCAGAGATGATGTTTCAGTCACATGGGAAAGATGAGGACAAAATATTGGGAACTCAGCTGTGTTGAAAAACAGGTAGCAAATCTCTGCACATATACACCAATGAAGAGGTTGACTCAAAGAGAACATTTCCTAGTGTACTTTCAGTACTTCACAGTATTTGGAAAAAAAAATTATCAGATAAAAAAATTAGTTTCATTGGTCTGGGTGGAACAAACATTCCCTATTGAGCTGTAGTTTTCTCTATTGTGCTCTGATTTCTATTCTGTATAGAGGATAATATAGAGATCAATTTCTCTGGTCAAACTTTTAAGGAATAAATAAATAAATATTCCTCTCATATCATGAACATTAGAGCTCTTGTGTTTGACAAGATGGAACATTTAATGTAGCCTCTTTCATGCTTTCCTGTGTAACATATTTCTCTTTAGTAAAATTAGGGGGTGGGGAGACAAATTGCAGTAATAAGGGTCTGAAAGGTGTGTAAAACATACGGCAAATAAAGTAATTTTCCAGTGAGTCTGTGATATTGCCATTTCCTTTAGCAGTGTTGAGTCTCCTTCATAATAGAAGTTGCTGAGGGCTTAGAGTACTAGAAAATATAAAATACCTATGGGACATATTCCAGTACTGTACATTAAATTTGAGGATTTTACATGTGATAAAGTATGTCAGTGTTGCTTACAGGGAATTCCAGTGATACCTCAGCTTTCTTGGACTTATTATAAATCCTTTGTTGGAATTATTGCGGCTGGTTCAATAATTCAGATTAGCCCTCATGTTTATTAATGCACTACATCTGTGCAAACAACATGTCAAGCAGAGAGTTTATTGTAATTGCCTGAGCAAACAGAACCTGAAAGAAGCAATTTCCAGTTACAATGTGCTATGACAAGTAATGAGGTAATTGGCATTCTGTCCTGATTACTTCCACCTTCCTTTTCATCAGGTCTATATTGTGTGTGATAGATAGTTTTATAAGAAATGAAGGTGTTTGATAATATGGTCTGCTGCTGCTTAAGGTTAGTGATTAAAGACAATCATAATTTTCTCTCAGAGATCTTATTAGCTTTAACATTATTTATTCATATGTGTAAGATGTGGGCCCAGAATCTCTCTTTCAGTACTATACATACACTTAAAATGTAAACTCAACTACAATCCTATTGAATGCAAAATATCTTTGAGATTTCCAAGCTCATACATCACATCAACTTCTTGTGATAAAATATGTGCTCAAGCAGAAGGATTAAGATGAACTACTTCATGTCTATGGTTAAACATTAGTATTTCTGGTATAATATATGCTAATTTAATATCTCAATTGCAGTGTATCAATACTAATAAAATAGTTAAAGGTATGATCTATGGTTTTACACAGATCTTCTTTTGGGGTGAAGCTTTAACTTTCCAGGAAAAAAAAAAGTATTTTGCACTGTCTTTTTAAAAAATATTTAGTTTTTAAATACTTGTCCTCAACCAAAAGCAAACAGTTACAGACTGTTTTTTTTAGGTATCGTTGTTGTCCTATTGTGGGCACAGAACATTTCTCTAGTTATTTTTCAATCTTACTGAAAGTATTTTGAACTTTACTGGGAGGAGAAAGTTGAGAAAAGAGAGAAATATATGCAGAAAACTCAGAAAAGAACTGTGTGCCTTGTGACATCAACAGAGGTATTTTGGACATAAAATCACAATTATTTTTGTTTCAGGTATTGTTAAGGATTTGGACTTTGATAATTTACCTTTTCTCATCACAGGCATGAAGTGTTGTCAAATCCTACAACACAAAAATAAACACCAAAAAAAGGATATTATTATGGCAAAAAGCACTGTAGCTTTCAATTCAAAACAGGCACATAAAAGTTCATTTTGTTAAGATCTTTGAGAAACAAAATGACAGTTGCAATTTAAGAACATATGAAAACATGCAGATATATAGAAAGAAAAATTTTGCCTTTTCATTGAAGTGTGTGGTGTATGAACACAGCCATCACCAAAAAGACTTGAAGAGAATGTTTCTTCCTAGCTCAGCTGAAAGGCAATATTTACCCAAAAGTTGTAAAAGCACCTTCACTTACAGCACAGAAAATGAAAAGACAGATGACCACACTGACTATTTCAGACGAAGCAGGTAGGCAACTGCAGGTATGAGAAACCAAGAGATAGTAGGAATGTTTATCTTTCTACAAATTTCCAAAATATAGTTTTTCATTAAACCTAAAGTAATAAAAAAGCCAATATTTGTATATCTGCATATGCTGCATACAACACTAGGTCAAGGGATCCTGCTCTTATCTCTTCTACACGGTTGTTAGTGAGCATTTGTCCTTTCCATGGTACACCTTTTGATGGAGATGTCAGCTAAGCTCAGATATTGTTAAGCCCAAAAACTTGAGAAAACTTTCTGCTGGACCATCTCCACAGTGCCCCTAAATTATCTGCTTGTGTGGGGACATGTCCGCTTGTACCCCTCTGCTTTAGGGAGTGAGGAAGCACTGTTAGGAAGTGGGCCAGGCAATTCACTCTGAAAAAGCATTGATAGTAAAATGATACAATATTTTTCTTTCCTCTAGAGAATTAAATAATTTCAAAATGTTTCATGCCTCCAGGTATGCAGTATTATTTTGAGATTTGTGCATTTTTATACCACTTCGTAGAGCCTACTAAATTTATTAACTTTCTTATTTGTTCCCTTTGACAAAGAATTGGTGAACGTTTGTGCAATAGTTTTAGTGCTCATTATTTTGGTGTATATTTTGTAGTATTATGTTTCTGCTAGATGTTTCTTGCTGTTTGTAAGCAGGTCAAGATTATCACTTCACTTTTCTTGTTTGAGTACACTAGTTCCTGTTTCACCTGTTCTTATGCTGATTGCATATATGAAGTGAAGATGAGGCAAAAGAAGAAAATTAAATGATACACTTAAACATTCCAGCAAACGAAATACAGGAAACATACACAAGTTGAGAATTGTAGGTGTTTTCTTCAGACTTGCTTAATTATAAAAATGAAGTTAAACACAACAGTGTAATAACACAAGTGTGGGGCTTACAAGGATAAGAAGTTTATACCCTCAGCTACTGCAAAAGCCAAGTTTTGGTGACACAAGCAAAATTGAGCTAGAAGTTTAGGAGTATGTGAAGTTATAATACCTGAATGATACCCACTTCAGTTGTTTGTTTTCTCTCAAAACCCAACAAAAACACAGGTTCTGGTCATCCAGGCTGCCCACGGGAAATTGCCACTCTAGTACATCAATAAAAATCTGGGGGAGAGCAGTGGAGTTGTCAACTCCTAATTGTTCTATTCACGAAAGACTGTAAGACTCTTCCATTAGCATAGCTTCTCTTGAGCCACTGCACAACTTTATGTATTTCCACTGAGAATTGGTCCTTTATGTTATCAAAAGCAGGAGGCATTTCCTCAATTGGTATGAAGGCTGAGGCTTGTAGGTAATGGAGCTTCAAATTGAATTCTGGATTAAATCCATGCTGAGTTGCCAATCCAGTACTTTGTGTTCTTTGCCAATAGCTTTGGCTCAAGTGAAAGAAACAGGCTTTGTTCTAAACTGGTGCAAATTCCTTGGTTGCTGTGATTGTAGCTTGTTCAAAGTGAGTGATCACATATGTGAGTCTTAAGTAGAGCTGTGCAAAACTTGGCAGCTTGAGTGCACAAGGGGTTTGGTGAACCTTCGTTTGGCTTCTATGTTTATGGGTTTGAATTAGTGTTAGGAAAATTAAAGGATGAGGTAGGACATGCACTAAAAGGAAGCATCTCAAGAAGTAAAATGAGTCACAGAGAGACATCAAAAGTAGATGCAATTAAAAGTGTGGGACTGTAAAAATAGTTTGCTAGAATTTAGATACAGTTTTATTATTTAAATACATTTGGTTTAGTTTAGACATAATATACAGTATGCAAAGGTACAACCTAAAAGAGAAGCTTTCTTTATTTTGTTTCTTTTTTTTTCTTTTTCTTTTTTATTTTTTTTCTTTTTCTGTGGAAGTGACTTCCTCACCCACTGGAAATAAGAGCAAAAGCATAACTTTCCAGCATGAACACCGACAATGATTTACTTAGTTCTGCATTGCACATATTAGGCTTTATAATTTGTATGTCTTCCTTGCCAGAATACTCATACTCATTAGCTGTTTTCAATTCTTTTTAATTTAAGATTTACACATTAATAAATTATGTGTAAGTAGTAGGCTATGGGAAATGGTTCTGCTAAATAGCTGCCTTAGCATCAAATCGTCTTGGAGGAGAATAGGCCCTTTTAAACAAGTCTTCATATCTTTGTCCTCCAATGTTGTATTAGAGTGAAGAAATGGTAATAGGTAGAAATTCCTTCTTTTACATGATAGGAATTTAGGGTGAGCTCATTGAGTAACTGATGAAATATACTTAAAAATATAACTTTATATTGTTGCCTTTCCCACTCTAAGCATTGGCATTATTTCTTAATAACAATGGCAATGAGATATTCTGATATGCTACGCTTTTATGGATCGTGGTGTTCTTCTTGGAAGAAAATATACTTTTACTATTGCCACTCCCCTTGTTTTTCAAGCGCAAATGTAACTGATTGACTAACTATCATTTTCCACTCAGTCTCCCTGTTCAAAATTACCATTGTGGCATTTTCAGCCACTCTCAGTGAAGAAACCCTGACCAAGAGAGACAGACGATCCAAAGTACGCCTGCCCACCACCTCAAACTGTGAGTCCATGGGACCATTGGAGTGGTGAAATGCGTGGTTTGCTCTTATTTTCCCCTGAAGACCAACTCTACCTGCCAAATAACCAGGGAACCTGTGAGTTGCTTTTAAGGTGAGAAGGGTAGAAACTAGTTTGTATTAAGGATGTGACTTTAATGAGATATATATTGATATGCCATTGATGTGAGGATATTAAATGCATCTATATTTTCAAGGCAAAACTTCAAGATTTTAAAACCAATAATGAGCAGCATAGGGCAAATAGTAAAACAGACATGGACGAAAATCTAGGCTATCTATTAGCATTTGATGTTGACTCAGCAGGGGAATCCTTCCTCTGAGTTGTTCTGTAATCAGTGCTCCTGTATTTATGCATCTCATTTTTCCAAGAGCAAATGGAGCAGAGCTGGTGATTCTCACCAGTCCTTTGCACAGTAGCAATTCAGAGGTTTTAGCCAAATTTGAAGCAAATCCCAATAAGAAATTATTTTAACACAGATGTGTAGCACAAGAGTTGTGGCAAAAATAACAATTTATTTCCAAGGACCTTTCATGTGAAAAGGGCTGTCATTTGTCAGTGATCATGAGACGATTCATGTCATGAAAATCACAAGGTGAAAGTCAATTAATTTGGTTGGCAAGAATGTTTCTGTAAGGAAAGGACTCATAAGATACTTTAGGAAGAGGGAGACAATCCACGTAACAAGAAAATAATCTCACTGGTTGAAGTAAACACCAAAACATACCTTAAAAAGTATATTAATTTACAAGATACCTTGAATTTAGTTAATATTGACATAATTTTCTGAAGTGAGAAAAACGAGCAAATGAAATTAGTGTATAGCTGTATGCCTTTGTTTTTTGTTTTTTGTTTTTGTTTTTTTTTGTTAAGAAACAGGATGTATTTAATAATAATAGTAAAAGAAAAACCCCAAAACACATTTGGGATTTCACTGAATTAGTTTCTCACGTAACTCTGCTAAAGGTAAATGACAACAAAACCAATATACTGTTGTTAGCTATTAGTATTTTCGTATGTGATTATCAATGAAAGTAAAAACAATCATATGAGGCCTTTCCTTATTACAGCAACTTTAAAATCCTCCATAGAGTTTAAATAATATGAATTGGTAGAGTCAGTAGGGGAAATTATGTAAGATGACTTCACAGGGGAAGATATTTAGGCCTTGAAGATCTGAACAATTTTTTTTACTTTTCCATTTCACGTATTTCACAAGAAAGATTATTAAATCTTAGTGTCACCATGGTTAGCACTTAGTCATTCTATAATTTTTCTAATTACAGTATTTCTTCAACCTGAAGCATTGCCAGTTAACAGTTCATTTTCCAGCCAGCTCTTATTCCAACAAGTCATAATTGCCTGCTACACAGAGCTCTTTACACGGGATCCACAATAAACTCTTTCTTTATGATTAACTGCCCCACGAGGGGGTCTCTGGTCAGAAAGTTTTGAGAGCTATTTCTTGTCTTCCTTCTGCATCTTACCACTACTCTTAAGGGCCCAAGAAATATTCTATACAAGGTTATGACTTCAAAGAAAGACTGGTTCTGGGGAAAATGCTTTTTCCCCTTTGTCATCAAAGTTTACTTTCCGTATATGGAAGCCAGATGTTTTCTGCCTTTCTGTAAACCAGTATAACTAGTAAATTAATCCAAAGTGTGTCTTTTATGATCTGTTCACAGAAAGGCAAATGTTTTTAGGAAACAGGACTGAAAAATATTGCGAAAAAATATTAATTGGATCTAGTTTTTCTGTGAAAAAAAATCAAATCTCTATTTTGAAAATCTAGAAAGGTGTTTTGAAAAATATTCAGCATCCCAACTCATAAAAAAAAAAATTGTTGTTTCGAAATATCAGTGTATATATATAATTTTGAAAAATGCTGCTCTTCACTCACATACTTTATGACTTTTCCTTCAGTGCCTGTTTGTGGGCTTTTTTATTAATTTTCTTCTTTTGCAAAAACCTCACTTGTTTTCTTTCCAGCTATAGTTCCTCTGAAACTTGCAAGCTGGAATGAATGCGGTTTTGCAGTCATGTTCACAATGGTTTATCTTTCTACAAACATTCCTGAGAACAAGATTTGATCACATGAAAGCTCAAGAGGAAAAATAATTATGACTATCACAAAGGGAATTCAAAATATCAGCAAATTTACAGTTTTTGCATAATGAAGTGATAGCCTTTTCATTTAGCAGCTACTGATTTTCTCTGCCTACTCAACACTTACTCCAACGGGTACTAAATTTGCAATGTATCTTCTTTGCTTATTTTGCTATGATTGCCTTGTTTGCCTCAGTGTATTTTTGCCATGTGTGACTTACTTCTGGCTGAATCCATTCAGGATTGAAGTATCTATGCGACAATTTTGTTATGCAAATTCACCATTTAAGAATTACTATTATTTCTGAAACATGCAATTCTTTGCCATATACCAGTTGGCAATTCACATTGCAAGGCACCTGAGCTCCTGAAGGTGGGAAGACTCCCAGAATGTGACTCTGGACCCTCACACAGAACCTGTGTTTTGAGGAATCTCATGTAAATAGTCAAAAAAGTGACAGGGCCAAGTTCACTGAAAACGAGTAAAAGGGAGAATTGACATCAAGTTTCTTCAGTGAGCCCATACTGACAAAAGATGCGCTCATGTGAGCTCCTGCAACTCACTAGGAAAGCATCTTGGGCTGATTATGCAAACAGTTTCTTAAGCGCTCTTTTTGAGTTACGCGGAGTGAAAATTTTGGTGATAAGGGTGTGGCGAAGCCATAAATATAAGCTTCAGGATATGGAGATATCTCCAGGTATTCAGCCCCTGAAAGTGTATCCAGGTATTCAGCCCCTGAAAGGAGATGTTGTGCTCCCTCTCATCCTAACTGAATTATCTTACTGAAATAAATTAGGTTTCATTACCCAATCTCTCCTTAATCTTTTCTACTGGTTAGGTTCAATAGCACTTCACTCCTCATTTGCTCTTTTCTAGGTTTCAATACATTTTCTATAGTTTTCTATAGTTTTCAATAAAGTGTCTTTTCAATAAAGTGGAACTATGTCAGAATCACAGAATCACAGCAAGGCTGAGGCTGTCAGGCACTTCTGGAGGTTGTCTGCTCCAATCTCCTGTTTCATCAGGGCCACCTACAGTCAATTGCCAAAGACCTTGTCCAGATATCCCTTGAATATCCCCTCTGCAGAGTCATCCACACTGTAAAATCTGTTTCCTGACATTTAGAGGGAAACTATTTTCATGTCGTGCCCAATGCCTCTGGTCCTGTGAGTGGGCACCACTGAAAACTCTCTGCACCCTACCTGCAGTTATTTGCACACATGGATGAGAACCCCCTGAAGCCTTCTCTTCTCCGGGCTGAACAGACATAAGCCTCTCAACCCTTCCTCATATGTGAGGAGTATCAGTACCTTAATCATTTCAGTGGACCTTCGTGGGACTCTTCAGTATCTTCATGTCTCTCTCTTAATGGGAAGCCCTGAACTGGGCCTAGCACCCTAGTTGTGGCCTAACCAGCGCTGAGTAGAGAAAAAGGATCACCTTTCTTGATCCACCAAAAATATTTTGTCTAATGCACCTCAGGACACTATTCATCCTTGTTGCAGCAGTGACACATTGCTGGTTCACGGACAACTTGGTATCTAACAGGATCCCCAGATCCTTTTCTGCAAAGCCACTTTCTACCAGGGTGGAGCCAGCCTCTGCTTGTTCCTGGCTGCTCCTCCCCATGTGCAGGACTTTGCACTTCTCCTTGTAAAAATTCATGAGGCCCCATCAGGCCATTTCTCCAGCAGCCAAGGTCTCTCTGGAAGAGAGCACAGCTGCTGGACATTATCATCCACTCCTCCCAGTTTGGTGTGATCTGCAGACTTAGTGAGGGTAGACTCTGCCCCATCACTCAGAGCATTAATGAAGGTGTTGAATAGGACTGGACCTACTCCTGTCCCATGGGGTGCTGGTGCTGGCCTCCAACTAGAATTTCTGCAGCTGATCACCCCCTGGGCCTGGTCATTCAGTCTTGCTTTCAATCCACCTCAAGAATGAGCTGAACACCTGAGTACTTTAAAATATCCATTATAATGCCAATTTTTTTTTATTTAGTGTTTTATACGAGGAAAAAATATTAAAGTGACTCTTTGATTAGCTTTGTACAATACAAATATAGTTTGGTTGTAAATACCCTGAAAACTGACTTAGTGAGTTTTCGGCTAGAATATACTAAAACTCTAGTTTTCTGAAATGAGCTAAGGTCAGGAAGTCTGCAAGCTGAATATCAACTCCCAGGACACCAGGAGCTGATATTCATATAATTGAAGAACATACTTAAAAGTCAGAGTCATAGCGTCACTCTAGGGAGGAGAAATGGAAAGTAGCCTTGAACAGATTGTAAATATCAGCACTTTAAGTATTCTCATATAACAAAACATTACTTAAATTCTTTACATGTAATTACTTCTTGCAAGAACCTTGTTTAGAGCAGAGAAGTCTTCTGCTGAAATTAAGATATTATTAATCTAACTACTCATACAGACATTTTTGTTTTATTTTAGCTGCCAGGTTAATTTGCTGTAGTTAAGACAAAATGAATGGCAGGGGACATTAACATCTACCAATAAATAAATTAACTATTAAATTTAGATCTAAACAAACACTTAGGCTTCTTAATCAACACTTGGGGAGAATTTTGAAGTCTTTGTCCATAATAGGAATTATAAATCCAAATGTTGCCTGATTCTGGAGGAGCACCTCACCTGGGCAGAGTGGGTGTGATGCAAAAGGGAATCCTAGGAAGACTAGGAGCAGTACTGAAAGATTTGTCATTTCACTACTCCCTAACAGTGGTTGTCATGGATTCTGGCCTACATGTAAAGAACTATCTCTGAATTTTACATCTTCACATGTGTGTGTAAAAACTGTGTCCAAGACCTGAACTGCAGAAGTGAGTGTCCTAGCACAAAGCTATAGTGCCAAGTCTCCAGTTCAGTTTTCATTTTCTGTTCTTATAAATCCTGGTTTTGTGTTGATCCCATGAGGCTTCCAGCAGATTGGGTTGAAATCATCTCACTGCATTGCCAAGAGCCCCATAGTGTTCTCTTGCTGGTGAATACTTGTCAATTTTTAGCAAAATAAGAAAGTTAAGTCTGTTCTTAAAGTCAACCCATAGACAACAGGTCACTAGATAACAACTGGACTTAACAAGTTTAATTTTTATATCCAATTGTAATTGCTCTTTTGTACGAATTTTCATGTATGCTTTTGTAGAAGTACTCATATTTTCATAATTCTAACCAAATTATAATCTAATCAGCATCTTTCTCTTATTCAAAAATGAATGAAATTGTAGTAAATAATTTCTAAATGTGTGTGTCCCTCCTCAGCAGAAAGATAAAGTACTGCTGACCAGAGGAAACATTCCCTTTTTTTTTGGAAACGTTTTGTGAATTTTCAAATTGGAGTCATATGAAAACATTTAAAATTTCATGGATAATGAGAAGCTTGATTGCAGACACTCCAGAAGCATAAGTTAAATGTTAAAACTGTATGTAGAGAAAAGGGTTGTCTCTTTTCTTCTGTAAATAACAATAAATGAAGATAGGCAGAATGAACTGAATGTCAAAAAATTTACTTCTGTTTCCTGTATGTATTTTAGTTTCCCTAAAAAAGATGTCTTTTTTTTTTTTTTCATTTCACCTACTAATAGTCATAATGTTTATTCTTTCTTTTTTTGCAAGAGATGAGCTTATATCTCACAGGTCTGAGGCATTCCCCTAATGACAAACAGAAAGATTTTGGGGAGGGAATCAGTATTTCTTCCCCTTTGACTTTCAATATTTAGGAAATTACATAATTGGTGTTTTCTTTCATACAATAAGCCCTAATATACATGGCCTGCTAGGAGCTCTTCTGTTTTTCTGCATCTGTGGGAAGTTAGAAGGCAGTTTGACTGCAGAGGTCAACCAAGGGATAAGACAAGAGTCAAAGAGATTATGGATAAAAAAATAATCTCTCAACAAAATCTCTTCAAACCTTTTGAAGCTTCCAGTATATCTTCAGGTAATATGTCAAGATTCGTGGCTATTTGATGAAGAAACAGGTTAAAAATTAATTACAATATAGAAACACAACTGAGTCTATATGCACTTCAGTATAAGGGGAGTAAACTTTGTGTCAGGGTTGTACTATGGAAAAACTGGTTCCATTGCCTTTTTCTGTCAGATACTTAAATATTTTTTAAAAGTATGAGGCCTTTCAGGATTTTGCAGTAGAAAAAAACAGTAGGGGCTAGTTTGAGGTTTTCTTCATTTGTTTTGCTTTAAAGAATTTTATTCTGCCCAAATTTAGTTGTCTTTCATGCAAAACAGAAGGAAAAACCCTGGTAAAGAAAGGAACAAACCTTATATAATAGTGAAAATCCCAGACTAAAAGAAAAAAAGTGACTTCTAGTTCTAGCTGGTTAGCTTGGTTTTGCAGCAGAGCAGGAATTGCTATACTTTACAGATTTCAGGGCTTACTATGCCCCTGGTTCAAGTATGAGAGGTCAGCAGAGGCCAGATGAAGGGCCAGGCTGGGATCTGCAAGGCTTTCTACCTAAGTGAGAGACAAACTGCTGGATCCTTCTGTGGCTGCTGTGGCAAAAGCAGCTGAACAAAAGCCTACATTTCTCATTAGAAGGAGGAGGGTGATTTCAAAGGAATCAGTATCCTTTACCTCTGACCTCTACTCATGCTTTTCTGAAAAAAAACAAGCACATGGATATTCACCAGAATTAATACCTGTATCTAGCAAAGGGGGATTAACAGTCGTCTGTTAGCGGCTTGCCATTGTGCTAGTTATTGTGTTAAGGCAAAATCATACATTTAAGTAAAATAAGTAAATGTTTTAGCTCAGAAGCTTTAATTGGGTTCTGATTTAATTCATAAGGAAAAGAAAAAATAGCAGCAATTGTGGATGATAAATGCGGGATACAAAAGACTAAAGTAAAAATAAAGTCCAACAGTTTTACATTATACTTCATTCCAGGGTCTGAATTTAGTTGGTCCTGACTTTGCTCAGCAAGATAATATCTACCTTCAGCGTGACTTCAAGTGAACTCTATTGATGAATGGAAAAGACCGTTTGTCACTGGGAAAGTGCCTGAAAACAATCTGGTCCTGAGAGCAACTGAGATGTTAACAGAAAAGGAAAAGAGACAGTCATCTGAGATGTTCCCTCGTGTTCTATTGCTCTGAATAGTACAGAAAATTAGATACTAATTCTTAGAATGTAAAGATTCTAATAAAATACTTTTAGACAAAGGACCTTTTCCTTTTCTGTGATTTTTTCCATTATTCTCCATCTGCCTTTTCATATTGTAAGCTCTAGGGGTAAATCTTCGCATATATAAATATTCGTAAAGCACTTGGCCCTCTCTCTGTGCTTAATACAAACACTAAAATCCAACACAGTATAAAATATTACCTCTTCAGTTTTATTAGACCAGAATAGTTCACTTAACTCCTCTCTACTTTCTGTGAAGGGTATTAGTTAAAGTAGCCTGTGAAAAAAAGGTAGTGATGGGGATTTGAAGCCATCTAGACTAGTTTTACCCCAGTTAAACTTTTGTTTCAAGGTGTTACACTTGGCGCTTCTTCATATAACTGAAATTAGAATCCAGGCTACACAAAAAAAAATTACTAACTGAGAGAGGCTAGTCAGGATGTAGTCTATTTTCTTCTTTGCTACTTCCTCGTAATTTGCTAGAAACAAAGAACTTGTCATGATAGTGTCCTTTCCTGGCTCTAGCAAACCTAGAAACATATAAAGAGTAAACAGAATATTTCCTTGTAAGGATTTTTCTTTCTGTTGTATTTTTTAAAGTGTTAGCCTCACTAGAAATCTTCCAAATTAATGAAATATGAAAGGGAAAGGATAAACAAACAAACAAACAAAAACATGAGAGAGAAGTAGAGGAGTTCTGCTCCCTCTTCCCTTTCTCCACAAGAGAAGAAAAATTCTTTTGAATTCCTTTCTAGGATTCCAGTGAGTCTTACAGACAAATATTCAGCTGTGGTCTTGACAGTTCTCAGAGGTCTTATTTTAAGAAAATGAGTCACACCCATCTTCTGAAAAAGCAAATTATTTTAAAACACTCTTGGTTGCTGAAAATCATTATTCTTGAGTATCTTAAGGCTATATTAATTGCCTACAGATAAAGATATATTAATTACCTACTGATAGTCTTCTTTAAAAATGTTGAGTTCCGATAGCAAGGCACTTGAATATAATTAAAAACTTGGGATAATTGAGAAATGTAGGGCACATCCACATACACTTCACATAAGTTTATTCAAGTTAGTCCCAAAAGAGAGGATATGTGTATGCCACACTGCTATGCCACACAGGTATACTAGCTCATGTATAGGAAGCTGTGTAGTGATGTGAATGTGGTATTTGCACTGGGACTAATTAGGTCACTTCACTTTTCATATTGTGATTGTTTCCAGTTTCGGAGCCAGCTGGGTATCTTTTCGTGGTGCAGTAGTGTTCACTATAGACATACCCTTAAAATCATTGTGTATACCCCCTCACCTATTTGCCATGTGTACTGAATGAATTAGGATCCCCATTGGAAAACAGAACACAATTATTCATAAGCCATCACATATTTCAGGATTCTTTATTTGGGGTTTTCTAACTTTAAATGTTTGATTTTTGCCATCTGACTTTTGAAGAAAGGAGGAAACCGAAACGTATTTTTATATGTTGTGACAACCCTCCATTCTGTGCTCGAACAAGTATTTGAACCACAACCTTCACAGCTGAGACTGCTATTCCTTGTAGTAGGAGACAACTATTATCTCAGTGGGGAATAGACAAACCGATGGTGTTTAATCATGGGGTTTGGAGGGGCCTCAGCATAGGCTGACTTCCTTTCTTCAACTTCCTACGGTGGAAGCTCTTGGCCAGATGTGAGGAAAGAATTACTTGGATTACTCTAATGCTAGGAAAAACAGAAAGAACTTTTCTTTTTCCATAATGAATTTTAGCATATATTGCTCTGAATAGTACCCAAACATCCTTGCTTACAGGACCTACTAGTCATTGCATCAACATGTGACCAAAAAAAATTAATAGTGTATTAGTAAAACCACTACACAAGAGTAAAAGAAATTGTGTTCAGATGATGGATTCAGAAGTATGTGCAAGTTTTTTTCTCCATAATGTAGTTTAGGATTTTATCCCTGAAGAAGTTTCTTAAAGAAAAAATTAAAGATAAAAATATTTTTTCATAAATATGTATTTCATTTTTACAGAGTTAGCATGAAACACTAAATTTTTGTATCTCCTATGATTGAAGTATGAGTAATTGCACATATAATTGAACTGCCAGATATAATTTCTCTGATTAGGAATGCACAGTTTTCAGTTTGGTTTTCTATCTTGAAACTGATCTAGCATCATAGATTTGTAGGTTAATATGATCTATTAAGATGGATTTCCATTGGTCTCTGTGCAAAATAAACTCAAGCCATTCACAAACACTTAAGTCTATTAAAGATTAATTCCATTACATTGTTGTCATCTTTCTGAAGTGATAAATGTGACAGCAATGAGCCAGCTTCATGCCTGGGATACACTGAATTTTTCAGGCCTCATCTTTGGGGGCAGATCTTTCAGATAGGGAATTTTTTTCTGGATGTGGGCTACAACCACACAAAAGCATATATGATTTCAGGAAACTGGAACCAAAGTATTCAGTATTAAACTGCCAGGATGTCTGACTGCACATTAAAACTGTCAGCAAGCTATGGAAACGTTGAAAAAGACAGTAACAAAATCACTGTTTACATTCTCATGCACCTGAACCCATCTTTAGTGACTGCATCAATCTCAGCCTCTAGTTCTTGTGCAGAATTCATGACTTAAAGGCTTTTTGCTCGCAGTCATAATTTTCATCATTCACAGATGACTTGTCTAGACCCTGTTTCATGAGACACAGCAGAAGAAAGCTCAGGGTGTTTGGTACAGCACTCACATCAGCCCAGACCTCTCCAGGGGGACCAAGGTAAGGTCAAAGACATTTAATAAGAAAGAACTACAAAATCCAAATATTAGGTACCATGTGCAAGGTAGAGCTTAGTTATCTTTAGTATCTTAAACTCCACAGGCTAAGAAGAAAAATAATTATATTAGCAAAAATTCCCTTTATAGATCCTGCTTCTAATGGAGAAATCACAAGGCAAAAGAGTGGAGGAAGAGTCATTGCAGCTTTTAAGTTAAACTAGAAAATAAAAAATAACACACTTGTCATAGCAAACAGTAAAACTTTCCAGTACAGTTCAGACCTACTTGAAAGACTGAGATGTTACTGAAATTGGAAATACTGCTGAAGTGTAATAGCATACAAGTTTTTTCCAGAACACACATATTCTTCTAAGTACAACCAATATAAGAAGCATATGAACTCTGTAAAGGATACTTGCAAGATAGGTTTAATTAACCTAATATGCTTCCAATCCATCAACTAAATGGTTCAAATATTTTCAGCAAGCTAAATGTAAATAAGTGAGGCAAGGTTCATAAATTCAACATATTGCTTTGTTGTCTGTGAAGTTGTACTGATTTTCCAATTGGAGTAATTATAGCCATGCCATTTCTTTAATAAATATTTTTATTAATTTTTGATGCATATAAATACAAAAAAGTCATAAATATCAAAAAAAAGCACAAAAAAAAGAGAATAATGCTGAAGAAAATGCAAATTATATCTGTTCATAATACCAACAATAATCTGCATTTCTAGAGCACATTCCATTTTGCTATCTCCAAACATGCTACAGATACTTGCAAAGCTTCTGTGAGAAGAGGAAGATTTAGTCTCTGTTTAAACTGGCTTAAATTTTTTTAAGTGCCCTATAATTTAAGGAGACATTTTTGGAGAAGGGGGTGACTAAAGGAGGAATGAACTACCCATACGACATTCTCATCAATAATAAAAATGGCTCTTTTTATCACTGATTTCCTTAAGGATATGGGTCTTTGGGAATAGAGGAGAATTTCATCTAGAGTGTGTGTCAGGAAAAGAGTACAGTCGAGGGCTACTTATTTTCAGTCTCGTGTTCTGTACACCAAATCACCCTGTCCAGCTCACAGCACGACACTGTAGCTTGAGGACCTCAACTGTTTGCAGTCTCAGTCACTCTGTGCTGTTTGTAGTAGTGCTACTTGTCCAAGGAAACTCTTTGCAGTAACTATTGAGACAGCCTCATTCTGCTACCATAAATGAGACATATCATCCTCCTCCTGTCTTTTTTAGATTCTATGGAAGTTTATCAGATCTTTTTTATTTTAGTCTATAACACTATACTAAAAGGAATACGAATAATTAAACTATAGCATTCTCTATGTGTCTTGAAAGGGACATGGAGTCTGATAAAACTTCCTTGCTGTGCAAAGTGTTTGTCTGGAGAACAATGACAATTTGAAATATCAATATAATTATTTCAATAAGCACATTAACAGAGAGAAATTTATTTTAAGAAATAAATTGATAATTTAAAAAATAAAACAGAAAAGAAAAGAAAAGGAAAATAGGAGGTATGCCCTACTCAGTGTGTTGAATTTTTATCTACTAACTCTGTACTACATCAATAGATAAGACAGAAAATTTTTCCAGCAGTTATTTCAAGACTCTGTAACCCAAATCCATATTATGATGTTGGGGAAATGTCCTGGTTTCAAGAAATTAAACGAGCCTTAATCA
Organism: Melanocharis versteri; assembly: GCA_013397845.1. Lineage (NCBI taxonomy): Eukaryota > Metazoa > Chordata > Aves > Passeriformes > Melanocharitidae > Melanocharis > Melanocharis versteri. Next base: position 2,227,216 of record VZTG01003862.1, read on the forward strand.
TTTCAATTCACCAGTCTCTTATGATTTGTTCATATGATTTCACTAAGTAGTTTGATACGTTGTTTAAGAATATTCTGTTAAATAAGTAACATTTACAAGAATTTCTCTCCATCCCTGCAGGGATAATAGAACATTATAACAGTTCCTTCACAGAGAAAGCTCTCAACTTTTAGCTCCTTTTTTGTTAAATCTAAAAATCAACTTCCTTTCTAGCAGCACTGACAAATCTATTCACAGTAGATCAAACAAAGGGGTGGAAAATGAAGTGAAAAAAGTCAGGGAGATTGGTAATGCTAGAGAGGACAATAAAATCCAGAAAGAGGACCTGGAGTAGGAAACCTCTGAACAGGCTGTTTCACAACAACTTGCCAGGATGATGACACTTTTATAGATAATTTTGGGGTTTTGTCCTTAGTTTTTATGTCTCTTCTGCAACGCCCAGGGACTCTGGGAGCTCTGCAGGAAGCCAGAATATGATGTGCAGACAGGGGTTCTGGTGACATCTCCTTCACCTGCTCTCCTTTGCTTGGCCCAATCATAGTACATAATATTTCTTAAGAGTCATAACCTTTCACAAAACTTATTTTGGAGGAATGATAATGAATCACAGAAGATGTATATATCACAGAAGAGCCCCTTTCAATCCCCATACCTACATGCCCATGCATAAAAATCATCTTGGCGTTGACTGATGATTTCTTCTAAATATGACAGATCACGAATTTCTAGCTCATTTGTTTCTTTCTCTTTCATAGAAGATCTGATTATTGGCTATGAAATTTACCTAAATGAAGATTGTGTGTGGAGCAGATTTTACGCCTTTAATTACAAAGAAGAGTTAGTTAACATTGCTGTACCAGCCTTCCCCTCTGTTGCACGCTGACTCCACGCAGCCCTTTCAGAAAAAGGAGTGCCTACAAAATGGAACTGCAGCAAGGAAGGCAAAGCTGGGAGGGGATCTGTTGTAAATGCCTAGCCTAGGTGCGTCCCTGGAGGTTTTCTGGCAGGAATTTGAGCTTGCAGAGTCCTCAGTTCAAGTGTGCTTGTTGGGAGATCCTGATTGCAAGCCTCGGTTTTTAGAAGGTGAGCGGGTGGTTCATTATTTGGGGAGAAGAGGGTGCTGAGTCGCCTTGCCGTCAAGCCTTCTGACTGCAACGGTGGCAGGTCTGGCTTCAGTTCTGAGAAGAGAGAGGGGTTTTTGCCAAATTTTCTAACCCAAGTACCTGCATTGTTACATGCTTAGCTCTGACATGCAAATACTGACGCTCATACATATGTATGAATATGTCAGTGTCGGTCTTCAGCCGTGGATAGCTGTATGCTTGACTGGCATGTGTGTTGCTGATTACTTGATTCTTGGATTCCAATGATTTTTTGAGACAGCTGAAACCCCAATTTTTTGCATTTTGTTTATTTAGTGAAATAGCAAAAAAAAAAAAAAAAAAAAGGAAGAGACGGCCGAGGAAAAGGAAGAGAAGGCGAAGGTTGATTTAAGTTTGGAGGTTTGTTTTTTTCAAGGTTTTTTTTTCCCTTTGGCTTTGGTGTTTTCTCTTAAGCTGTGTTTCAGCTTGCAGCAAGTGGTTGGCCACCCCTACCCTTCTGGTTCCTTGCTTTCTTTTACACTCTTCCAGAACATGTTTCATGCCTTCCCTCTTTCTTGTTTAGACTAAATTAGCCAATGAACAACCTGACCCAGCTGCTTAGCTGTTCCCTGATCTGCATTTTACTTCTTAATGAGCTCAGAGTGACAAGCTATTTAGGCTGCTTGTTCCAGCATCAGCTCTGACTCCATCTGTAACTTTAGTGCCACTTCTTTGTCAGCAATGCCAATTACAAATGTGTGCCTTTCTAATTTACAGCACTCTAGTTATAACGCCCACGCTGTGCTCCGTGTGTTCTCTCTTTGCTTCTACTGTTTGTAGTCACCTGAGCAGACCTTCAGATTGTCAGAGCAAGGGTCTGCTACATGGCTGGCATTGATCAGCTATCTATAGCACCATATACAATTTGGCACTGCATAGATCGTTTGCTCCCTTTCATCTGCCCTGAATTTGGAAAGCTCTGTCGGTTCACACGGGGTTCTACAAACCTGTCTGTGCGTTGATCCTTCTGTGAACTGGCAATCCTGGAGCAAATGTGTTCCCTTGCATATGATACCGCAATATGGGAAAAAGAATTACTTACTATGCATCTGTAGGGCTATATTATATTTTTCTTGGCCTCCTCTGCATTCATCTGCAGAAAAATCTTAAATATGTTCCTCTTTTGCCCGTGAGCAATAACTAGTACTCGATCCATTTCTTTGTGTGTATTGTTAAAAATGCAGAACATCCTCAAGTCTCTGCTCAGGCAAATACAATATCAGTAAGCAGTCTCCATTTCCACTGGTTTATAATATGGCTTACTGAGCAGCTGAAAATTGATCTGCTCTTTTCTGTTGCTGCTGCTGCTGGGTGTGTATTGCCTGTTGACCAGTTGGTCTTCTGAAGAGTAAGACTCGTATCTAGAAAGATGTTTCAGGGAGCACTAAAAGCAGGGAGCTGTTTGGCTTCTTAGATTCTCAGACAGTTCCTCAGATTTAACAGCTGGTGTATTTTAAATTTATTAAAAGATATAACTTCTTCACTTTATTCATAATCTACTTTTCGATTTTAATTTCACCATGATTCTGTTGCTGTTTCAATTGGTGGCTGGATGTGAAAAGATCATTATTATCTCTAGCCATGCCAGATGACATGAGAACACAACCTTAGACTGCCTGATTTCATCTGAAGATTCACTACGAGTGTCTTTCCCACTAAATGTTTTGCTCCCTGTTTGCACTATTTCTTAGTAACTGTGGAATACCCTCAATTATTGTAAGCAGAGATGAATGAGAGAAATCCCAAGAAAAGCATCAAGTGGGTCTTGGTGCATATCTGTTAAGGTAGGACAACAAGGTTCCAGTAGTTACCAGTCTGCATTTCTTTCATCAGATCCCATGTGGTGCTTTCAGCTGAAATAAGTGTGCATCAGCCAAGGTATTCCTGAAATGATTAAGCCCTTTATCTCCCATGGACAGTGGAAGTAGAATTTGGTTTGATGTGCAGAACAAAGAAGCAGTAGTGATCAACATGTAGCATTTATTTCTACGTTATTATTATGTCTTCAGGGAAAAAAAAATTGAGTCTTGAGATAAAATTGTTACTCGTGGGGTAAAGGTGTTAAAACATGTGTGTTGCACTCACATACATAACAGTCAGAAGCTGTAAGTCAGAAAATCTTGTGCTGGAAAGTTTAGATCTTGAGTCTGTAAAACTATACATGTAGCTTGCTGAGTTCAAATGGCCCCAAAAATAAGGCTGTATACGGATTGATTTTGAACCATTTATGATCTGTCTCTAATAACTCTTCCATTATTAGAAGATTTATTCAGTTTTTCAGGAAATCAAAACAATAGTGAACAAGGTGCTCAGCATTTAGATTTTCCTGAACAGCCGATAACTAGACTATGCAGTTTGTTTAGATTATTAAAAATGCTAGCAAATTTTCAAATTTTATCAGAAATTCTACTGCAAATGTTTTTGCAAAGGGTGAGTATCGTTGGGAAAAATCACAAAGGCTGACATACACAGCGAGCATGGTGGAGATATGAACATCATATCTCATTTTTTTATTAGACAAGCATAGAAAAGGTAAGTGATGGTGGTGGCCAAACCTGTGACTTTTAATTTTTAATACTGGAGGATTCAGTTTGTTTATTGCATTTTGAAGATTCCTCACTAAAAGAGCAGAAAAGCTTTGAAAATTATGATCATAATTCTAAAATAATACCATTAGAGTTGGTGGGTTTGTCCCAGGAAATTAGATTTGCTTTTATTCTCCTGTTTTGAGCAGCTCAAGTTCTTCTGAAAAGGAAGAATTACAAAGGTTTTAGTCTACTTTCCACAAGAGAGATTGTGTTGATGTCTGTAAGTGTCACAGTGAAATAATTTCCTTTAAATTCTACTCGTTTGTAAGAAGAATTCTGTCCTGTAAGAAGATCCTGTCTTTATCTTTTTATTGTCTATCGCTATTAAGAATTAAAGAATTTATTTTTGATGGATTATTTTAGCTGCAATAAGGAGATGTGATCATGATCACAGTGACTCTTTGCTACTTCTCCTTCTACTTCTCCTCTGTCTCTCCATGCTTTTTTGGGAAACACGCTTTGGGGATTGCCAGAGGAACGAGTGTAGAGGTCTATGGATCTTGTTGTGGCCTGTCTATTCATCAGCCAGTACAACAGCTACGGGGCACGTTTGCCAGCTAGCACAATTTAGGGCAGTCAGGAGGTTGCTCAAAACAGCACTGAGGATGAACAGTCCCAAGAAGGATGCAGGAACTGGGACAGTCTCTGTAACCACTTTTCACTGCTGCGCTGAGAGTACTTTAGACAAGGCAGGAAAATCCGGCAAGTGAAAAAATCTGGAGAGTTATAAATGTGTTATTTTTAAATAGTCACTTTTAAAATGCATAGGACCAAGATTTCCTTATTAATTTTCATTGATATTGCATCAGCTGCAGCTCTGTTTTGTTAAGGTGGGTCATTCTTTCCCAACTTTTTACTTTTTACTTTTCCTTTTTCTTTTTTTTTTTTCTTTGGTGATACATCCTTTTTTTTTTTTCATGTGGGCTAAAACTAATAAATTAATACATTTTAGGTTCAAAAATTTTCATGACAATATTTTAGTTTTCCCTCCTGTATTACATAAATCATTGAACTTCGTCTTGTGATTTCTATATTCTGGATTGAACCTTATAACTTGCAGCTGAACTGGAATGTACCTTTTAAAAAGCTATCCAGTATTGATTTAAGGACTCCCACTGAAAGAGAATCAACTATGCCTCTCAGTAATTTACTCCAATGATTAATTACCCTCAGTATTAATATTGTGCATCTTATTTTCAACGTCTCTCTTTTTTAATCCAACATTTTCAGTGGGAAAGATAGGAGACTATTTACACTCTTCTATGGAGAACTGCTCAGCACTACTCTACATGAAGCAAACATAGTGTTACTCCCTTTTTTCTCCCTTCCAGATATAAGAATTCATCAGTAACCTTATGAAGCCCATTGAGTACTACAGACATGCTTTGAAATAGGGGCTCAACTATGATATAAGCCCATAACCTTACCTCCCGACGAATGCCAGAGAAATACTTGCTTTTACATGGGGTCTGGCGGGTGACCTGTTGTGTGTACCAGGGGGGCTAGAACTGCAGGTACACTTACTCCCTGGCCTGTATTAAGTAACCTCAAGGAGGTGGAGGTTAAGTCCTTCCCCTAATTGTGTGTCTGAAAATGTGATTATACTGGTTAGTTTGCAGAGAACAGAGTTTTCAGCTAAGATTTTTCGTATATTTTTGTAGAAGTCAACATGTTGATGGAGGGTATCAGCTTCTCCCCCTAATCATGAAATGTAATTGCTAAAAGGAAATCAAAACCTGTTCTTATTTACAGGCTAAATTGATGCAGAAAGAGTAGCCATTGGTTAAGAATTGGTTGCATCGCCTTCAGTGCAGGCTGAAGTCTCCTGTTCGCAAATTAAACAGTACCTTTGGTGTACATTTTTCTCTTCATTTCTTCATATCCAAATGTGCTTTAGTCCTAACCTAGAGGGACCACCTGTGAGTGAGAGGGTAGTTTAGTCTCCATGCTTATTCACTCCTTGGTCTCTCTGCTGAGACTGTCAAGCCAAGAATGCCAATTAGTTCAGCATTAACAAGCCCCTTTATGTGTTCTATTGGGCCTAAGAATTGACAGCTTCAATTCCGAATTTCCTTGGTTATGTGGATTTATGTTAAATTCTTGTTTCTCATGAAAATGCTCTCAAGCCTCTAGTTGGGCTGTAACTAATTGTTTCAGAATTAAAAGTGGGTGCAAATGAAAACCTGGTCAGGTTACCCTTGGACTTGGATACACTATCAAAGCAAATCTGTACAGATCTTGCTTAACTGTGTTTACAGTGCTCCTCTGAAATTATTTTTTTTGTCTAAAACTGTGAAAGATCTTAGTTTTATGTTGATGGACATGTATGTGCCTGATCCATGAGCAAAGAGTGGGGTTTGAAGCAAGCCCTGTTCAGAAATAAATTTTGAAAAGAAAAAGAATTTTAAATCCATGCATTATATAAACTGCCTTGTACATTTGGTTCAGTGTTAGCCCATGCCTGCAAAAGTATTGCAAGTGCTGGCTACTTATGGACTACATAAGGTAGTTGTGCTTTCTTTTGTGCTACCCCACATGCTTAGGAAGAGGTACGGGTAAACTCTAGAAAACCATGTTACCTCACTTTTAGTATTCATCATGCCCTCCTAAAAGCCTTCATCACAAGAACTGCAAAGTAAAAAAAAGAAAAAGAGAAAAAATGGCAGCGATTAGGCTACTATATAGCTGAGATCACAGTATGTCCCAGGATCCTGTATTTTCTCTTTGCCTCCCTGTGCCAAGCCCTTCCATTGAGTTCTTTTACTAGGTGTAACAGGAGTGAAATTTTTGTTTGCATAGGTTCTGACCCCTCCTGGGGTAAAAGTTTATGACATAGATCCCCACGCTTCACAGTAATACCAGTATGCAATAGTCTATAAGCGCCTGCAAAAAAAAAAAAAAAAAGGCAAAATCAGAGATATTGTTTCTTACTCTGCTTTTCCATTGACTGTTCAACTGTAGTCAGCATGCCTGAAAAATGTCTCCATGCATGTTGTTTATAGCTCTGTTGCATTAGTCAGCTTCCTTTAATAAATCAGATACAAGTTGTGACATGTTGTTAATTCGATCACTAATAACCTGCTCAAATTGCAAATCTATGTCAGCAGGTTGGTGTTGATTAAGTCATAGTCACTACTAACATATTGTTTTAAATGACTGATAAATTTTATTTGCTGCGGTGATAGACTGCCTGCTCTGCTGTGTTTGGTTGTGGGCTTGTGGGGGATTTTTGTTGCGGGGTTTTTTTGTTGGTTTTGGGTTTGGTTTTTTTTCTGGTCTCCTTGTAAGCTTAGAAAAATGACACAAATGGCCCTGAGGTGGTCCTCTAAAGGCCTTTCTCTTCCCCTGTTTGCTGCAAAGAGAGCTGGTAGCCACTAGAGGGGAGGAGACTGCCGGCTTTTCTGAGCGCTCCACGCTACAGCTTGAAGGTGCAGAGGCTGTCACCAGACTGGTTGCCCAACGAAATGGTTTAAAATATGTCATGAAGGTTAGTAAAAAAATAAAAATAAAATGTTTTTCCCTCATGCCCCCACTTCCCTTAATGCATTTGAAATATTAACTGCTCAGCACATGGGCTCTCTTCGGAGGGTTACTATCTCAGGTGATAACTGGGGGAGGGAAAAAAACCTACGGTAACAAACATTTAAAATGTTACGTCTGAAGGTAATGTGTTAAATCTTTCAAAGCAAATGTTTAATTTTCTATGCAAGGACGCTGGAAAATTAGGGTGTAGTCTAGGAATAACAATCATTTATTTCCTATGTGAAATGAGAAGTTTTGATTTTATGTGTTCAAAGTTTCCAACCATTCTGTCCATTCCCCTCTTCCCTTTCCCCCCTCCCCAACTATTGATGCTGAAGAAATATCTAAACTAGTAGAAAACCTAAGTATCATTCTTACAAACTTTTTTAAACATATGGTCTGTGTTATGTGTAACCAAATCTAAGCCAGAATAGCAGAAAATCTCATTTTATCATCTGTGGATGGATAAATATATATTTCTTTCTTTATATATACAGTTGACCTTTTTATTTTATTTTTTAAAACAGAGTAAAATTCTTGGTATTGTTAAAGAGCTATAATGTAGAACTGTAGCTTGTTACACTTACTCTCCTGAGTGTAATTGCACTAAGATCATTCAGTTTCCATTTGGAAAGCCAGTGGCAATTACTGGAATACAATGTATCATGCATTTGCTCACTGGATATAAAACGTATATACTAATTCGCAATAAAATGTAACAGCTGTCAGTGCATTTTCTGCTCTGTTACTTCAATAAATTGGAACTCTGACTAGAAAATGGGAATATTGCATTTTTACACACTCCGTAATGTGTTTGCTTTTTGCAAATACAATTTATTTTTTTCATGACAAAAATTGTGGTTTGTTATTACTGCTAGTGGATAAATATTCTTATATCAGAATGAATTACACATGGTATCTGTAAAGAAGTAGTAATATTTTCTGCTTTTTATTGTAGCCTGTCTCCAGTAAACAAAATGCACTTAACCTACTTCTGTCATATATTGAGTTTTTTTATTTTATTTTATTTTATTTTTTTTAGCATTGCAATGGTTGAGAGATGGCAGGAGTCTATTTTGCCCCACCTTTGCAGGTATTTGAGTAACTGGTTAACATTTTATAGGAGACTGTTATTTCTCTCTTGGATTTATTTTTATTTTTATAAACATATATAGAGATAAATAGTTCTGGAAGACAGTTATTAACCATGACTTCTCACATTATGAACTAGTGCATCTGAGTTTTATTTAAGATAAAATGCCTGCACATTTGTGTAATTTTGTTACTTGAGGTCAGACTTTTCACAGATAATTAGCCTTTTACACACTGTGAAATCAACCTGCATTGGTTATTTGGCTAGACTCTTTGCTTCTGTTCTTTATTTCCCAGAAGGTTAACGTGCTGAAAATCTAGCTGCAAGCACATAGTACTGTCTCTTTGTGTTGCTAATTATCCCGTTGCATAATTATTAATATCAGGAGCAGGAAGAGGAAACAAGCACACCAAATAGTCATGAATGCTAGTGTTCTGGCAGGAAGCTAGTCCTGCATTAATAAAATGTGCCTGTGCCAATATCACAGAAGATAGGAGTGTTCCTTGTTAAGGATCATTTATTAACTGAGATCATCTTTTAGTTCGCCTTGGGGTAATGACTAATGTCAATGGCAAATTTCACAGTTGTCTAGAGAAATGAATTAAATTTGTAATAAAAAGCCCTTCGGCTTGTTGTACATGTTCATTTATTGGAGTAGTTGAACTAGGAGAACTGTAAGGCAACCAAGAACATTGGCTTAATTTTCCTTACATATAATAGTGACCTTTAGCTTCATATTGAAAAAGTTACCTATTATAGACTGGTAAATTAAATGAGAAGTTCCTCTAATGCAAAATAAACTAAGTGACTGAGCTAAGTTAAACGGCCCTTGAGCTTATGAGGTTTTTGGCAGAAACAAATTCTTTTTTTTTGCTACATCTGTTCTGCACCAGCCTTCTGAAGGTGGTTTGGTATCTAATCAGTCAGATAAAACATTACAAACTGGGATGCTAAGAAGTAGTTAGAAGCCCATCCTATAGTGTACCAGGATGATTACAAACTTGGGATAGTACAGTGACATTTTTGACACTGAAATTGTGGTGTTGTTTGAAAACTTTCAAATGTTCTTTATATGCAATCTTTTATATAAAGTCAAAGCAACTTGCATCCATTAATAAAAAGGGTGTGTTGGAGTTTACTTTTTTTAAAATTTATGTGTGCATTGAAAAACATAAGAAAGTTTTAAATATTGTCACTGCAGAGAACAAATATGAAATTCACAGGAAAATATCAAAATGAAAAGAGAAATGGCATGCACCATAGCACAGACGGAATGCGAATTAAAAGAGTTCTCATTTCCTAGGTCAAAGGACAAGACAGTTTTTGATTTTGGGGTATATATATTTTAGTTTTAGGAAAGATAATAAGCCCTGTCCCACCACCAATTTAATACAGACTGTATCTAACGGTTAGTGTGGTGGTCGGTTTCTCTCTTTCAAAGAGATACGAGGCAAGAGAAAACACAAAAAAAAATATGGGGGAAATTACTGTGGACAGCAAGAGAGAAATACTGTAGCTGTTGAAAAAAAAATGGAGATGGGAATGCACTTCCTTTGCCATCAAGACCTAATAGGGCTCAGGATGTGCTTTTATCGTGACTCCCCGAAATCATACTGCGGTTCTTGGAAAATGCTAAAAATCAAAGCAAGAGTGCTGTCTTACTCCACACGTTTGTCAAAGTTCATGAAAGAATCACAGCATCAATGTTTCCAAAATCACTTTTCTGTTTGTATAAACTCTCCATTTAATTCTGCATAGTAGGTGCTTTTGTGTGATCTGGTGCTGGAATCCTGTGTTTATTTCCATCAAATTGAATATGACAATCATCTAGCTTATTTACTCCGAAGGTTCCTGAAGTTTTAAAAGTTTTGTAGATGCGAAATTTTCTTTCTGCTCTATGAAACAGCACAAAATAACTTTTGGAAGTCTGGTGATTTTAATGGATACTTTCCCCATAAAGGAATATTTAAAATATATTTTCCTGTGAATTAAAGGATGTTCTTTCTACAACTGATGAGGCTGAGCAAAAAAATTTGGAATGACTAATAAAATCATGAAAATACTGCTGTTAATACGAATTCTGAATGGCTCCCAGTGCAAACCATAGGTTGTTGACAGAGATGCAGACATAAGAAGTTTTTACAGAATTTTGGCAACTCTTGTCTACAATATTGTTGTGTGACCAAGTCAAGAGTGAATTATTTCAAATGTAAAATTAGGCTGTGGAGGAAAGGTTATAGTCAAGTGTAATATCCAGAGATTGTAATATATCCACAGGGAGTCAGTGTTGCCGGGGATCTTTTTTGCACCAGTCAGTTAATGGACCCAAACTAGGGAGGCAGAAAATAGGGAGTTAAATGCAGAGGTACAAAGCTGCTAATGGTTACTGTTTATTTTTTCTGACAGAGAAGGTCAACTTTAATTTTGTATCTGTCACATGCCTGAATTCTAATGTATCATGTTAGCAGCTTTTAAGAATATTCCGGAGATGGTTCCCAGAAGATAATGCAGAAATGAAGCATGGTGGCATTCATAAGTGGGGGAGGGAAAGAGCAGGCTTACATTGTCCTTCGGTGTAAATCATTGCTAAGTTTAGTGGGACAGCTATCTTTCTTTAAAGTCCAGACTAATATTCGTTGCACAGACAGGATGATAACTAATTGAAGAAAAATTGCCAGCTACATGGCTCTGAGTAAAATCTAAAAGTTTATCTTTTATTCCATTTTGAAATCCAAAAAATACTTGAGAATATCTTTTCCTTAAGCAGTAAAAAAGGGTTTTGTTTAGCTGTATGTAGTGAAAATGCATTTTCTCACTAGCAAGAATGTATAGTAGCAGGAGACTTTCATTTCAAAAGGGTCCTCTAAAATCCAGCCATTGAAAGTTGTGAATATGGTAAGCAAGCCCTGTGTTTTTAAAATAAATATTCTAGTGCCTGTTCAGAATGTGGGCATGAGCATGTATAAAAACTGTGGTTTACATAAAGTTTTCAGTATGTTGATTTAGGTGGGTTTTTGTTTGTTTTTTAAGGAAAGAAGAAAAAAGTATAATCAAAGCTAAAACTTGATCTGAGTGACAAAAAAATTGTAATTTTGGAGTTTATAAAGATAGTGATCATATACAGGTACTTACAAATTTCAATATGCAGCTCTATGAAGAAAACTAAGAATTTTTTTTTATGTGTAAGGAAGAAGAGAGTAACTTATACATAATTTTTTTCCACAACTTTTTTTTCTTTTCTAGGTGGTGTGTGACCAATAATATAAAACCTTTAAAAAAACTCAATGAAACAAATGTCCTTGCAGCCAGAAATATGGAAGTGTGTAATTATTGTGCAATTAAACAAAATGATTGAATATCTATTTTCTTAAAATTCAAGTGCTGTCATCAGGATTTACAAAATTAATACCTGGAGTACCTGCAGCACATGTCAAAATGTTTCAGAAATTTTAGTATGAATAATATCTGAAATTTAGTCAAATCAGCCAAATATGGATTTAAGTGGCTAGTTTCAAAGTGCTGGCTTGCTCTTGGGCTTTTTGTATTGTTTTATTCTTTTTTTGCAATTCTGTTAGCCCTTTAGGAAAAGATTTTTCGTCTCTGCTCTGTTTACTTAAACTAAATTTTGTATTTTCTACCAAGAGGCATATTCTATTTTGGATTTGTTTGGGTTTTAATTTTTCCACCTTTGTAAACTGTAGTATTTACTTTTCAGAGCCTTAGCTGACCAAGAAATACAGCAACATGGGAGAAATAAACCAGATATGGGTGGGGTTCTCTGAAACAGATTCATTTTCTCCCTGTGCGTTTCTCTGCTGTGGAATAGACTTTATGCTTATTCACACAGAGGGAGTTTAGAAATGTTTTTAGAAAATGCAGATGTGTAAAGCATTCTTAATAAGGATGGGAAAAGAGTTTGCACTCCCCTTTTAACCACTCTCTCACCTCAGCCCTTTTCAGCATGTAACCTTATTCTCTGTGGGATTACTTGGATGAAAACCAATTAGAGAACTGCTCACACAATATAAATGCATACAGATTAGTACAGATTGAACGGTACCAATGCCAACTAATCATACAGTATATAAAGTCCTAAACAATATAGATATTAAGGAATGATGGGGAAATGGACTCATATTGTTATAAAACTGAGCACAAAATAGAAGCAGCATAAAACTGTTTATTTAAATAATAAATAAAGTATAGGTTTTCTTTCGCCCCCTCCTTTTTTTTTTTTTCCTTTTGTGGCAATCTGCCCATAGACAAAACTAAGTATACCAAAGAAAAGTCAGTCTACGTGTTTTCCTGGATATTCCCCATGCCTTCATGGTAATGTTACTTTATTGCTGCTCTTTTTCGTCCTTTAACTGTCCGTCTCCTTGATAACCTCGAATGCAGAGCTTATTCTCCAGCTGGGATGAGAATGAGAAAATGGTCTCCTCTGAGGTGGATGCTGATGCCACTACAAAGGTGTCTGGGAGGGACAAATAGAGACTGTGAATATAACTGAGTTATTTTAATGCATGGCCCCCAAGGACTGTGTGACCTGAAGGTTTTGTTTTGCTGAGGGAAGCCTGCAAGGGAATGACTGCAGAACCACGAGATCAGCCATTGTTTCCTTTTGCGTTGGTGTTGTCAATTCCTGACATTCCACGGAGGATATTTTGAGGAAAATATAGTACTTTTTTCTCCTCACAACTGTTGCCCGGCAATGGAAATGGAATGATGGAAAAATGCAAGTTTCCTTCAGGTTTCATGGTGTCTTCATACTATAATGTCTGTTCTCATATGCCTGCAGCTTTGGTCATTTTTTCTTGCTTTACCTTTCTTCATGCTTTTTCTGTTAGTATAAATAGGAAAATATTTCAATGATTAAACTCTAGGCTTTCTGATGTGCAGTAAGCTCTTCCTACCTCCTTCTGATGTTTCTTTGCTATATATAATCGTAGTGAACCTTCTGACTTTTTAAAGTAATATCATAGACAATTATCATTCTGTTCCTAATTAGAGCCATGTGAGGTACTTGTTATTTACTTTAATATTGAAAAAGCTTTCTAATCCTTGAAAGACATTTTGGCAACAGTCTTAAAATAATACAACAGTATTTTGAGTGTCCTGCTTCATGACTTCTCCTGGGCATTTGTCCCACTGATCTCTTAGCTGCTGGACTGAATTGCCCACTTACTATTATACTGAAAGTGATAGAGTAAGAAGTCTATCTAGATATAGCTACAAATCAAAAGAAACACACATAAAAGAACTGAGTCATACTCAGTTTGGAAAAAGAAACCCTTAACATAACTAAAGGAAGCGGAATAGTTTACAGGAGAGATTGGTGTGTACATTGGTCTTCTCCAGAACAGCTGTCATTTTTAGACCAGCAGTGATTATGCATTGAGCTTTACTCTGAAAGTGTTTACTATAGCATTCAGGAAAAAAAAGGCTAATTACTCTAGTCACTCTCTGTACTATATAGTGTCTGTTTTTCTCTAGCTTCAAAGAAGAGAGAAAAGAAATCTTTCCTACCGTGGTTGTTACATAATTTTAGTTGGATTTTTGTGCTCAACTTTTGATAGAGATGTGCAGGAACTCAAATGCCTGCATTCATTAAGCTCTCACAGCTCAGTTCTGTAGCTGCAATCCAGAGCCAAATCCTGACTGTATGCTCAGATACTAATTATGTCCTGAAAGGAGTACTGGATTGGCCTTTGTGCGTGTGACACCCTCACCAGATGATGTCTAGGTGCCGTAATTTCCTTGGCTGGAGTAGCCTAATAACGATTTCCGTATCATGAAAAAAGTCATTTTAGAAGTGATGGAGAGAGTGAGCAAGAGCTAGCAGAGAGCATAGTACCTAAGCAGTGTGACTTCTTAGTGTTGCAGAGCAGGAGAGAGTAGGGGCCTGATGTCTCATATGAGTTCATGTAATCCACTACTCCCTTCACAGTTTGCTCAGGCTTTGGGGACTTCACTGATTGCTGCTTTGGTGGAACTTTTCATTTCAGACCTCAAACGAAAATACACACTAACAAATATGACTACTATGTTGGAGCTTCTGGATTTTGCCTGGAGATGAGATCACTGGGGTTATTCATGTCAAGTCTTAGTGAATTTGAAGGAATACTGACCTTTTCCAGGAAAAACTCAGACCTGATCATTTGAACTTTTAGAGGGAATAATTTTTTATCATTAATATGAATAATTTCTCAGATTTTCTAGAATGAGATTTATTTTTTCTCAAATGCCTTTCATTGCCATTGCCTTAGTATTGCCCAGCTCCTTGGTCCAGATGCAGGAAGGAGCCAGTTGTCTTCATTGCATTGCTATGGAGTGAAAAACCCTGACCCTCCTCAAAAGGCAAAAATGTGCCTCTTCAGTTCATCTGACTGTTTAAGCCATATCAGGAAAAAAATATTGCTTACTACTATAACCTACACTGAAGATGAAAACCTTTCATTTAGAGCACTTTGCCACATCACCTATCGCTCTAAATTAAAGTAAGCATAATTTGAAAGGAATTATTCACATATAACAAGCAGGACTATGTTATACCATTGGTCACTGAAGATTTATTCTTCTTATCTGTCACAGATTTGTCAAGGACCAGCCAGGGAACTGAGGTATTGTAAGTCTAGAAGGGTTTAAAATAGGGAAAAACCTATTAGGTCATCAACTCCTCCCTTCTGCTAGGAGAGATTTGTTACTGACTGTGTAGTCTGAAGTGCTTTGTCCATTTCAATTTTTAATGACACTTGCTGTTGTCTAGAAGTTCGGGCAGGAGAAACATCTTACAGAAAAAAAAAAAAGCAGTCAGTGGACAAAGACTACTAATATAGGAAATTATATGGAAGTTAGAGGTTTTATGTGAGCTTTCTGAAGTCTCAGAAGGCATCTGTCCAGAAACAGTGAAAAAAGTCTGGGCCAACAGTGGGAAGATGTCCACAGTTCTTGAACATAAACCATAAATGATAGCAGAGCATTGATTTTTTAATAACAATTTTTATGTTGTTCTATAAAAATGTATTGGTAGGAAAAATGTAAGGGATGGAGGGCTGCATTTGAGTGGACAAAGGAGAAAATTAGCTGCCAAGGGTAATAGAATCTCTGCAGTACAACACTATTTCTGTTTCAAGCAGAGGATGGTATAAGAAAGCAGCACACTGCTTTCTGATTCATCTCAAAAAGCATGCTGAATCCTGAAAACCTGCCAGAACTAACTAGATATCATGGGTGAATTCCTGTTCCCAAACAAGTGAGCAAGGATCTTGCCATTGACTTCCTTGGGGTTAGGATTTCACACAGTAGTTGAAGTTTCTGTTGTGTGGTGTGGAGCTGAGGGGTCACTGAGACTTCGACTCATGAATATGCACACACAGTGCTATACTGGGAAGTGAAATGTGGGTTTCAAAGAAACAGGGAGGAATCAGTCTGGGATGCTTTCTGTACCATCTCCTGACCGGGTCTCATTTCTACAAGGCTGATACTAATCCCAGACATTCCTTATGAATTTGCATTCCAGAGAACAATAACCTACCTGAAAGACTGCATTTTCTCTAATTCCCTTTTAATATCCTGTTCATGTTCCTGAGTGTATAAGTAATTGGTATGTTATTGTTATGCTTAGATTTCAGGGGTATTTTTGAATACTATCTTCAAGGAAGTGGTGTCAGGGCATCATGTGAATTGTGAAGGAAAGGAATGCCATCGCTGACTACCTCCTGTGACCAACAGAGCTCTGTGCCATGCTCTTTCAGGTTTCACTCTGTCATTGATACTGTCAGTTCCAGGCTTCCTGCTGATCATATTTACTATCCTAGGCTGTGAGGAAGAGGAAGAAAAACTGCCCTCCAAATAGTAGAGATCTTAGTGGGAATCCTGAAGACCAGGCTGAAGACTTTGAGTGGATTAGTGGTATATGCCTTAGTAGACGTGATGCTGCTTTTTGTACTGTTTGGAACATCTACATGTGCTGGAGCATCTGTATGTGCCTTGGATACTTTTGTGACACTTACAGCTATAATTTTCATTGAGCTCATTCTCATCCCTAGTTTTAATAATTTAGATTTGTTATGGAAGGAATTATAAATATGGCCTCCTAGTCAAATTGTGAAAGATGTTCAGCATACGTGTTCATGAAAAC
Organism: Melanocharis versteri; assembly: GCA_013397845.1. Taxonomy (NCBI): domain Eukaryota; kingdom Metazoa; phylum Chordata; class Aves; order Passeriformes; family Melanocharitidae; genus Melanocharis; species Melanocharis versteri. The sequence goes on from VZTG01003862.1 coordinate 2,243,701, forward strand.
CTCACATTTTTATAGATTGTCCACACTCAATACTAGAAAATCTTGACTGAAGAAAAAAATACTCTTTGGAACAGTAGAAACAGTGTATTTCTGAGTATAAAGTGTTTGGAAGAGTACCTACTCAATCTGATTTTTCTTCATCATTGTCAGAAATTATCCTTGTTTTTCACTATTATATTCCTCCCATCAAAACATTAAAAAATACTGTTCATTTTCATATGTTTCTGGTACCCTGGGAAGAGTTAAATAGAGCATTTTCATATTAGAAAACCCAGAAAATATACATCAAAAGACACAGTATTCATCAACAATTGAAGATAATTAATTAAAAAAAAAACAAAACAACAAACCAAGAAATTCTCAGCTAGTATTTGTCATTCATGCTAAATTTCTGCCCTTTTTACCCATTTTTCATTTCTATACCAGAAAAAAATTTTATCAGTTTTAGTCATCCACGAACACTCCTCACCCAAAACATAGCACCACTATAGGGAGATCTCTATACAAAGTACCAATTTTGCTGTATAACTTATTTTCCTAATAAATTTTGCAGTGGTATAAAGAAAATTAGACCACATTTGTCACTTGCCCTTCCTCAGGGCTACACAGCTTTTTAGATTTGTGGAGTGGACACTGAGGAACAGAATGGCCCTGTAATGTAGTTCACCACTTGCTCTCTACTGGAAATTTAGGATAGTTTCCTTAAGAGTAGTTTACAGTGTAGATATGACCTAGGTCCCTTATATAGCAGGGCAGGTTTCTACTCTGAAGCCTTTAGTAGAATTAGTAGAATAAGAGCAGACTAGATCTTGTTCTTACTGAAGTCTGCTGCTGGAGCTGATAGTCTTGTAAACGTCTGTATTGCAGAAGAAATACTATGGGTGAGCCTGTGTCTGAGGACAGAATGAAAACACAGATAGTAGGATTCAGCTGGCCTTAATTCAAGTCATTGCTCCCAAATGTCCAGTAATGGCCACCTACTGATCGTAGTCCAGCTGGCAGCATGTGCATATAAAGGTCTCCGTGGAGATAAACAGCAATTAAATCAGAGAGAGACAGAGACAGAGAGGGACAGAAAGAAATTGCTGCTGAAGAAGCTAATACTGGGAAATACCACAAAACTAAGTTTCTGCATGTGTAACATTATTTCTTACAGGATTCAAGCTGCATGCACCAAAATAGAAAACACAGATCACCTAAGCATATTGGGGGGGAATAGAGCTGGATATGATTTACACTGTTCAAGGCCACAGTGCCTGTGCTACTGTGATGGAAAGACATATGGTGCTCGCTTGAAGCAAGCCGAACACAAGCAGAGGTCAGTCTTGCACTGGTGAACAGTATCTTGCATGTGGATGTACGGTGCCACTGGAATTCAGCAGTGGTTAGCACAGCTTGCTTTTCCATTGTGGACATTGTAGAATTGGGGTTACGAGATGCAACTGTGCTCATCACTGGAGAGGTTACCCTGAAAAATGTATTTGTCTGCAGCAGTGATGGTATAATTTCTGTTATAGGAGCCTTGCGCATTTGTTAAGAATTTTTGTTTCACTAAAGTATGATTCTTTTAGACACTGCATTCTCATGGTATTTAAAGGAAATACGGTGGGTTAATACCCAGGAAATTCCTTCTTAGAGAATGGAATTTACTATTTTAGATATTTACATTAATTTTTTTTTCTATTAAAGTGTCTGTGAAGGAAAAACCATCCGGGAGTGAAATGTTATTTACCTATATAGAGGATTTTTGCAGGAATTTTGTTTTCAGGTGCTTTGACTCAGCCAGCCTTTCTGTTGGTTAGCATTTGGGTTTTGTTAAAAATCTGAATTTATGTCTCTCTTTCTCATTCACTCTCTAAGTTTAACTCACATAGAGCCAGTAGATGGTAATTTTGTTTCCATCCTCATACAGTGAAAAATAACCTCTTCGCATTAAGATGACTTTGCTTTTTTGCAAAGATGTGGTACGCAGGTCAAAATCAATATGTATCCAAATCCTTTGTGGCAAGAAAAGATGGATAAAATGCTTTGAGACAAAATTTTAAAAACAAACACTGTAATTAGCTTTTATTTAGTCTTTTTTTTTTTAGGACAATGATTTTCATTTCATATGGAAATGTAGATTTTTTTCAGAGTAATTTCATGTTCTTTTTGGTTTAAAGCAACTTTTTTCCTTTGATTACTGAAATATGCAGTTCTCTCTATTTAACACGTAATATCAAATCAACATACTTCCCCCTTCCTTTTTTTGCTGATGACAGTCAGCAGAAATCATGTTCCAAAGTGCCCTGAGAACAAGGACATTGATCTCAAGTGAGACTCTGGTGCCACCTTCCCCTTGTCACTTTCAGCTGTAATTTGTTAAGATACCAGCTCTAAATTATTAAACACTTTATAAGTATAAATAATTCAGCAGTCAACAAATAAAGTGACAGCCCATTAATCAGTTTCTGTTCATGTACATAGGTGGCATGCTGTGGTCTGCGGTGGGGTATGAATTCTGCTGAAGTCCGTGTGCTTTGCAGCAGTGCTGCTTCCTCTCACATCAGGAAAAGGTTTGTGTGCATCTTCCAGGTTTGTCATTTGTTTGCACAAGATCCAGCAAGTTCCTGCTAAACTCTAGGGAGGGTCAGTGGTGAATTGAGGCTTTTATTGTATGAGACCACATTGATGCACACTCTTTCCTTCTGGCCCGGGTTTAAATCATTGAAGGGCCAGCCCAGCTTGGGAGCACCAAAAATCAGGCAGTGTGCCTGTAAGCAGGAATACTGCAAACTGACATGATCCAAATGACAGAAGGAACACCTCTTTGCTATTTCAGGCATCACCTGAACAAGGGAAGCAGTGTGTGAATCAGGCTGAGATTCTTATATGCTGCCCATAAGGTCAGCAACCATCCCCTCCTCAGGATTTCAGTAAAGTTCTTGTCAAACACAAGCAGCATATACCAATGAAAGGCTGTTTTCAGAACACCGTATGTTCCAAATCCAAAGTATTATTAGGGTTTTTCAGTACAAAGGTGGCCTATTTCATACTCCTGAAATTCTACCAAGAAGCCAACTATGGACATAAATGTGGCACAAACATCCTCGGACATTTTTATCCCAATATGTCACAAAAATCTAGGTAAACCTGTGTATGAGGATTATGCACTGTGCTTAGATGTGATGTTATTTTGGGGAAAAAAAAAGAAGAAAAAAAATTATCTGGAAAGAGCTTTAAAAAATGCTGTATGAATTTTTGTGTTTTTAAATCACTGTTTGACAAACATAAATGTAGAGTGAATGCCTTTAAGTCTTCATTTTCAACACCGCAGGTGTTGCAAATTTGGATTGGCAGTAAAAAGTTTCCTCAGGAAGAACGGGAAAATGGTTGTTTAACAGCTTTCCATTCTCATCCTGCATAGAAAGCCTGGGAAATTCTTGTTGTAATGGAGAGACTACAAAGAGGCAACTGAAATGATCCTAAGTCAAGGATCAATCCATCACACATAGGAAAAGATTATGTATGTGTCAATCTCTCTTGCTTTTTGATGCAGAACAAATGGATGTTACCCTTTGTAAATGGTTTATATGAATGCCAGTGCAGCGTTTTAATAGAACAGGCCAAGGACAGGGAGACCTCAGACTTCAGCACAGTCAGGGTTTCTTGCTGGATAAAGCACTAGACTGGAACTCGCAAGACCTAAGTTCTGCTCTCACCAAGCTGTTAGATGACCTTGAGCAAGTCACTTCACCCCTACACAGCACCCTTATAAAACTGTGATAATGATATTGACCTCCTTTGTTACAAAAGTGTGAGGTCTAGTGCTTAAAAGTCCTGCTTAAGAGCAAGTGGTGGTGTCACCCTGTGCGTAGTTGGAACTTGGATGAGACCATTTTTGGACCACATACATGCAAGTGAAGAGATTCTAAATTACACTGGTGATTTAATTTGCATAAGTGCTTGAAAAGAGAAAAGTGAGCACCTGTGATGAAGCTGGTCTGAATAATATATAGTAAGTAGGTGCAATGGCAGTAACAAGAAAATAATGTGGTTCAGAAACTGAATATGAGAAGTGACAAGCAACTGGCAAAGGAAAGCTTTCACTAAAAGGAATGTGATTCTGTGGTGAAGCTGGGTAAATTATACAGATTTTTTTAAAAAAATAAAACAATTTGGATATATTTTTTTAGAGTGAGATCATATTAAACCTGTGAAGTTCTCACATGTAAATAAAGATTAGGCTCAGATCTTTCCTGCAGTAGAACGGACACAGAAATCCATTGTCTGGCAGAGAACTTACTGGGACATGGGAGTGTTTATTGCAAAGTCAGAGCATCACAGAGCTAACTGAGAGTGAGGGAAACATATGAGATATTACTTTTCTGACTATTAAAAGATAGTCTCTGGTCAAGGGATCAGGTTTCCGGATAATGAGTGCTTTTAAGGTCTGCAAGGTTAAGATGATGTGGCATCAGCTATATATAAAATGCTAGTGTTGCCACTTGAAGCAGAGCTCAAGGTGAAAGTTAAAACTGTCATGGAGCAAGGTGGCTGAAAAAAGTTGCAAGGCCAATTGACTGGATCAGCAGTATGGTGGCAGTTAGAAAGACAGGCAAACTGATGATCTGCATCAATCCAAAGGACCTCAATAGCATACTAAAGTGCTTATACTGTTCCCTGCCAACAGTCACTGAAATATTGCCAAATCAAGCGAACACAATAGTCTTTTCAGTCATGGATGCCAGAGATGGCTTCTGGCAAGCAAAACTGGATGCAGCAAACAGTTACTTGACAACTTTCTGGACCCTGTTTGGGTGCTATCAGTGGCTGACAATGCCATACAGAACAGAAATTGCTTGAGGGGGTACCAGCAGAGATTGCACACAGCCCCTGAGGGTTGTCTGCTGCAGATATCAGTGCAGATGACATTGTTTATACTCATGTGGGAGGGCAAGGATTGAGCTATGGCCAACCATGATCATAAATTTTCTCTGGTAGAGACAGGAGACAGCACGAAAGAACAGTCACGAGCAAGCATAGGAATAGTTGTGCCGGCTCAAAACAAAGCTCTCTAACCCCTGTTTCTAGTGGAGGCTGGTGGAGGAAGTCAAGTGTTTTGTCACTAAAGCCCAGCTGCCACCCTTCTGGCCACTCTTTTTTGTGGGAAGCATTTGCAGGTCCTCAACATTTGCACAGCTCCAAAAAAAAAAAAAAAAGTATGATCTGTAGAGTTGGAGATTTTAGTGTTCATACCCTTTTCCAGACCACTCATGATTTACATTGGAAAACAACAGCACAAGCACCAGTCGATGGGAGAGCATCCTACTGTCTTCCATCTAGAAAATTAAAGAACATTTGGTCTATAAGGCCTATGTTAGGACATTTTCTTTCTATCCTTTAATCAGCTTTTAATCCATAAAAGATCCCCTCTACCAATCCTGCCACAGTTTAATTTCTTTAATAATCTTTGGTGTCAAGGACTTTTTAAAAATGCAAGTGCATCCACATTTCTGCTGACATCGTCAGTGCAGTAGGGTAGCAGGGTAGTATTTTCTTTACAGAAATCAGGTTCTTTCCCTTATAACAAACTTTTTTTTTTTTTTTTTT